>CAODLS013311794.1:0-14192 GCA_948243855.1 Flueggea neowawraea | reverse complement strand
CGATGAAAGACCTACCTTGGTCAAAAATCTACCATTAAAACCTTAAAAATCGGAATCAACATAAAATTACGATTAGGTCCCTCAACTTTTAAAAAATTACCATTTAGTCCCTGAGACTTGACAAATTATAAATTAGTCCTTAAAAATTATCAATGGGTCCTGCAATAAGTCAAAATCCTCAAATTAGACCCTTAACTCTTCAAACTTGAATGATATGAATAATTATACCTTTGGTTCCTCAAAACTACATATCACTCGAGTGAGTCAAGCCTGGATTACTCGAGTAACAACATGTCTTACTCGAGTAATCGGGGCATAGACTTACTCGAGTAACCGATTAGTTCACTCGAGTGATCTATTACCCAGAATTCCCAAAACTCGATCAAATCTTAATTTCACCAATATAAATTGCAATTAATCGCCCACATTGCATCTAATCAACCTCTTGAACATGGATCCAAGGTCCATTCCATCAAAACAACTCGAAATCACCTCAAAATCAACCCAAACCGAATTGACTTAACCCATTTATGTTCATCCTTAATTCTTATGATTTCCAACCATCTATAAGCGTTTTTACACTTCCAATGGCACGATCTAACAACCCCAAACACTCATTCCAACAAAAACAACACACATCTAACCCTATGAGCATTTATTCAAACTAGAATGATAAGTCTTTCACAAATGAAAGAGATCTTGAAAAATGAAGAAATGCAAGGGTGTAGAAGCTTATTCTTACCTCAATGATGATGTGGAATCAAGGAGAGGCACTGGAGACAAAGTCTGGACGGATTTGGAGAGTTTGAGAGTGAGAGAATTGAGTTAGAACCAAATGAGTCGGGTAAGGACTATTTATAGATTTTTTGACCGAACAGGCACTCACTCGAGTAACACAAAGTGTTCACTCAAGAGTAAGTCTCTTCCCAGTATCATTCTGGGTTCCTCGCTTACTCGAGTAACTTACAGGCTTACTCGAGTAAGTCATGCAATCTTACTCAAGTAGCATAAAATGTTACTCGAGTAAGTCTACCTTCCAGTTACTCGAGTAACCGTCTTCTTACTCTAGTAACTCCCCTTAAAATGCTAAAAACAACAACAATTTAACACCTCAAGACGTCATTAAACATTTAGGACCATCAATCAAAACTCCATTTTATTCCAAAGATCAAATCAAACTAAATCAGAATGTTACATGAACCATAACTAAAATGGGCGGAGTATTGCATAAATCTTACATAAACCTTCAATGTACATCATTTTATACCTTTTTTTTTATTACTAGGGCCTTTACTTACTTTTTTTAACAATTCAAGCCTTATATTTTTTAGATTTTTTATTTTGTGTCCTTTTTTATTTTTTTCTTTAAATTTAGTCCACATTCTTCTGTAGTTAGTTTTCTTTCTTCTTCCAGTTATTCTTTTTTATATTTTTAACCTCAATAAACCTAAAATAAACTTTTTAAAATCCTTAAATTGAAAAAATAAACTTTAAATAAATTTAAAAAAACCTTAAATAAACCTTTTATAAACTTAAAATCTCTATAAACTTTTAATAAACTTAAAACAACCTTTAATAAACCTTTTACAAAGCCTTTAAAAAATTAAAACAAAACCTTAAATAATGTTAAATAAACCTTTTATAAACTTCTGAAACTTTTATAAAACAAAATAAACCCTAAATGAACTTCAAATAAACCTTTTTAAAATCTTTAACTAAAAAATAAACCTTAAATAAACTTTTTAAAATCTTAAATAAAATAAATAAATAAACTTTTTAAAAATCTTAAATAATTTTTTTAAAAATATTTCAAAAATTTTAAAAACATGTTAACATTTGGAAATTTTTTTTTAAATAGGGACTAAAATGAAAAGGGCAAAATCCATTGTGGTCCCTGAGATTTGACCATATCTCTCGTGCGATCCCTCACTTTTCAAAATTAGCCAATTCGATCCCTTGCTCTAGTGCCGTCATTCAAATGTAACGGGACACGTCAACAAATTTGATGTGGCATATGGGACCTACTAATTTTATAAATTTAATGACAAAACTACCCTCTTCACCCTCTTTCTCTCTCATCTCTCTCCCTCTCTCTCCGAATTTCTTCCCCCACTTTTTCTCACTTTCCCACCAACCAAACATCCAAAACCACCTCTGGTTCTCTCTCTCTCTCTCATCAACTAACTCTCTCAGATAATTGAACCCAAAAATCCCCCCTTACCCTTTTTCTCTCTTGTCTCTCTCCCTCTCTCCAACTTTCTTTCCTCCATTTTCCTTCACTTTCCCATCAACCAAACACCCAACCTATCTAGTTTTCTCTCTCTCTCTCATCAACACCCAAAATCACGAGAGCAAATCGAATAGAAAAAGCTTGAACTCTTCATTTATTTCTACAATCAAAATAGACAAAACATAAAATCTGGAAAAAAAATCATCTCCATCTCAAGAAAACATAAAACAGTCCACAATCTCAAGAAAATCAGTCCACAATCTCAAGCAAACAAAAATAAAATCTGGGTGTTCAAAGCTCTGCCACAAACTCACTAAACAACAAAATCGAACATCATCTTCATGTGGGATTTTTAGCCTTGAAATTGATTAGGGATTTGAAATTGTTAAGGACTGGAGTCGCACAACCATATCTCCATCTTCAATTGGAGTCGACAGTCATGGTGGAGCTTGAGAGAGAGCACAGTTCGAGAGATAGAGAGAGAAATAGCGAAGGTTGATTCGACGCATGGAGTCTGAGAGAGAGAGAGAGCAAAGGCACCCCTCTTAGAGTTTGGGTGGTAGGTTTTGTGTGTTGGTAAAAGTGACATAAGAGCTGATGAGTTTGGGTAGAGAAGAGAGTGATGAAGGCAGTGGCATGTTTGAATGGTGGTGAAAGAAAACAGTGGTGTGGGTGGAAGAAATGTGTCTTTGATTTGGTAAAGATGGCGACGATTTTGGATTTGAGGGTGGAAGTGGTCGATTGAGGTGGAAGAGGGTGACGGGTTGGGGTTCGTGGTGGTGAGGAGTGACGGCGGTTCTGGGTTTGGAGTGGAGAGTGGCGGTTTTAGGGTTTGGAGGTGGGAGTGGTTGCCGACAGTTTTGGGTTGGATGGCGTGTTTGGAAGCCTCTGTTCTCAGTGTGAATTGATTTTTAAAATGGAGGGTAATTTTGTATTTTTTTTCATTTTCGGTTAAAAAAACAAACAGTGTTAGGAGCGAGGGATCAAATTGGCTAATTTTGAAAACTGAGGGACCGTAAGAGAGATATAATCAAATCTCAGGGACCGCGGTGGATTTTGCCCAAATGAAAATACATAAAAAATGAATCAACAACTAAGAGTTCAAAGAACGTGAATATTTTTACCTAGATAACACTGGAGATAAATGAGAAAACACTTGAGCATAGAAGATCAAGTTATACTTGATAGGAAAAATTAAGATCTTATTCGGGCAAGGAAGATTTATTTGAGCAAGAATTTAATAAATATTCTTTTTTTTTAATTTTTAAATTAATTTTAAAAGCAGAAAAATGGAAAAAAAATTGTGGACCGCGTACGAAAGGAAGAACATAAAAAAGGGCATTATAATTATTATTAGTGAAGTCATACACTATGAGACAAATATGTAATGACTTATGATTAGTGTTAAAAATTAAAAAAAATTACATACATATCTTCAATAAGAAAAGAACTAATATTACCACTTGAAGCAAGCTCAAGTGATTGGATCTGTGTATTATTAAGTTTAAAGTCTCAGATTCTATCCTTGTAACCAAAGAAAAAAAACTAATATCAAAATTAACTAACAGACAAACATAAGAATAATAAGTTAATAAAATGTTTAAATAGACATAGAATAAATTAGATTACTTAAATTTATTTTTAATACCGAAGTATAAATAATTTTTCACAATACATTTTATTATATATGCTATATTATTTCAAATTTATTCAATACTATGATCGTATTATCATAAATAAGTAATCACAATTTTATTATGTAAAATTCCAATATCAAAACAATCGCACGCGTAACGCGTGTGTTTATCTTTTTAGTAAACTAAAATCGCATAGTAAAGAAGGCTCGAAAACCAGTCCATATAGTAGCATGTCCATAAAAAAAAAAAGATCCATCCAAGTAACTTCCACATCAATAATACCCTCTCACTGTTCATTTAAAAAGACGAGTGTTTCATTTGTTCCTCAAAGTTCAAAATTTCATTCCCCAGACTTACTTAGTTATCAAAAGAGTTTTGAGGAAAAAGAATCCCTTTGAA
The DNA here is from genome assembly GCA_948243855.1 of Flueggea neowawraea. Classification (NCBI taxonomy): domain Eukaryota; kingdom Viridiplantae; phylum Streptophyta; class Magnoliopsida; order Malpighiales; family Phyllanthaceae; genus Flueggea; species Flueggea neowawraea. Next base: position 9,926 of record CAODLS013311794.1, on the reverse strand, counting down.
TTCTCCTTTAAATTTTGTAGGTCAACTTAAGATTTAAAACAAAGGATTGAAGTTATAGCAACAGTCTTTCCGAATCAAATTGATCCTTGAGTTAAGAGATAATAACAGTAATAATATAGTAAAAAGATCAGTTCAAAACTTTGGATTCCTTGATCAATGAACCAAAACAATGTTTAATTAATTTTCCCTATAATTGTAACAATGTAGAACTGTTTTGATTCAAGCCTTTAATTAGCGTGTTGACCCAATGAACTGTACAAACTTGCACGCCTACAAAAATATCTTGGAATCAATTCAATTTTTTATAAGTGCAAATAAAATGACTTATAAAAAAAGGTCTTAGAGCCGACATTGGTGGTGATCAATGGCTAAGAACATTCCTGCCATGATCATGCTGATATACATGATTGGAGCTGAACAAAAACAGAGTTTGCCAAGGATCATTAAAAGTGGAGATAATGCCCCCATGAGAAAACACGCAAGCCCCACAAAGCACTAAGAGACCTCAACAATGGCATAAAGTAGAAGATGGCTCCATCGCTTTCCGCAAAGGCAAGGTTGGCCAATGAAAGAAGATGACTAAACAATTGAAACATGTTTACTACAATCGTCTTTCTCTACTTGCCAAACATATCGGACTTTCTCATCCACTTATCCCTATCCCCCGCTCCTCCATAAAGCCTATACACGCACTCCTTTATTTGGTCCCATTGTGTTTTCTTGTGTGCTAATTTTTCAACAAATTATTCGCATTTTTTTATATTCTCTTATCGTATTTTTCATATCTTTTATAAACTTTATATTTAGGGTTTGTTTGTCAAGAATAAAATTCAGTAACATTTTTAACATATATAATTTCACATATTCATTATTGAAGACTATGGTAAAGTGGTATGACTTCCCATCTCTTAACTAAAAATTTCGAATTCAATAGCCAATGATATAGATAGAAGATTTAAAATTTGGTAAAAAAATTTTGTTGTTTATATGAGTTATGTTTAATTTGAATCAAGATTAATGAAATATCAAATTTGTTTAAATACTAGGTGGTTTAACTAAAAATAAAAGAATTTAGTATATTTAAAAACCTGCCATTTTGTATATATTGCACTTTTCAAACAAGATCTTATTCTTTTGATGGTTTATGTTCAAACTAAATAACATTAATTGCAGTGGCTAGTTTTATGGATTAGATTGGATGCCTTGATAAATTCAATCACCATTTTTTTTTATTTAGTTTAGTTCAAAACTACGAATTTTATTTTTGGTTTATACAACAAATCGAGTTCAGTAAAAATTTAATAGAGTAACCGAATCGATTAAGTGAATTAATTTTTTACATAAATGCATGGATGAACCGAATCCAGTAAACTAGTTGGACTCTTAAATTGGGTGTATTTATTTTAGATAAATAATAAATTGTGTTGGTAAATTATAAAAATAAACTGTGATTGGGAAATTGTAATAGACTGAGGCAAAAAGACAGATTATTGATTTACCCTTGCAAATTATTTTCCTTTTTAAATGGGAATGGTGAGAAGGATAGTTTTAGAAACAAAATTTTCTCTATCAAAAAAATGAATTATTTTGTGTATGCTGCGTCATCAATATACAGGTTAAACTAAACACTATTTTTGTATCAAAACCGATATAACAATTGTATCATCAACTAAATCTACACAAAACAAACACACCGAGTAATTTTTACTAGCCCCAAATAAGTTTCTCGATTTAACTAAAATTAGTTCTTCATGTTGAGACTACGATATGCTTGGGATATTATTGGCTTTACGAGGGAAATCGAACTCAATCTACATAGACACCATGTACGTGTTAACTCCTTTTCAATCTAGATCAAAGCCGTGTTGGTAGGTCTTCTTTATAAAGAAAGAACTAATTTTTTGCCATCACTTGATGATGGCATCTTGTGTAAAACTAGACCCCACTAGCCAACTCCTCCACTGGCTCTCATGATTCCCATCTCAAACACACCACCATAATAGCAAATTAATCCTCTCCAACAACACCACATGGTCTGCCACCACACTGGATCATAATGCCCCCTATTTTTACCCTAATCACAGCCCTCCAATTTTTTTTATTAAATTACACAATATTCAAATATTTTCTAATATTTAATTACTCTAAGTTTTGAGCAACTGTAATTGTCCGTAACGAGATTTAACATACCTTCATATCTGATGTTCAAATTTGAAACCTCTAATTAATAAAAAAGAATAAGTTTGTAGTATTCTATCACAGCTCGTAGTGAAACATACCTTTATTCTTTGTTTAGCATGATATTTTATTATAATAAAAGTTATTGAGGTAGGATAGCTCAATTGATAAGCATCTATATGTAAAATCATTAGGTCATGAATTCAAAAAATGAGATAAGTAGAATATGGAGATTTTTAAAAATTTTCAAGATTATGGGGATCACAAAGACTATAATCTATCAAAAAATAATAAAAAAGTTCAACTTGAATATAAAAAATTGACATTATATAAATTCACCCTTTAAATTAGTTCAAATGTTTTTGTTGATATGTGATGTGAACATTGAGTTTTCCTTGTGTTCTTGTAATATAAATACCACGCCGGGTCCAAGTAACAGACAAAAGCACATCCCAACATATTGGTTCATCATTCTTTCCTCTTCATGGAGAAGAGCAAGTCTTTCCCTGAATACTCCTCATCTTTCTCAGGCGAGCTTGGGTTAGAAGATCGGTCGAATTCTTACAACTTTAACGGTCCACACCACAAAGGAAATGGTTTTGTTGCATCAAGTGATCCGGAAATGAAGAGAAAGAAGAGAATTGCTTCCTATAATGTTTTCACTGTGGAAGGTAAGGTCAAATCCAGTCTAAGAAGCAGCTTCAAGTGGCTCAAAAGCAAGTTTATTAATGACGTTCGTTATGGTATATGAGTTATGTGTATGTTTATAAAGAGGGAACACTAATTTTGTTGATTTCGAGTCTTGTTTTAATTTGGATCATGATCGAGAAGGAAAAAAAAAACTATCATGGGCTTTCCCAAAGAATTGTGATCTTGAAAAAAGGGAAGGTTTTATGATGTTTGATGCTTTGATCATGCAAGCCATGCATTATTCATCAAGTTTGATCTATTTGGGTTTGATATATGTGTAATTAATTGGGTTAAAAAAATGAAACTTCTTTCCTTTTAGTTCTTCTAGTACTTTGGATCTTTTCTCTATATATTATAATTTATTGTAATTTATACTCATATTTTAACTTGATTTCTGGGGAGTGATTTGAAGATGGAAAATCAGAATAGTAACTGTATAATATATAGGGCATAAAGAAATAGATGTATAGAAAACTACAAAATAATTTTGTGAATTCAAACAATTTTACTAAGCCTAGATTTGCCACGAAAATTTAAAATATTTTTTTTATTTATACAATTTTCATCTTTCTATATTCATTGAAATTCTGATGCAATTTAAGCCAGAAGTGACAAATTTAATTCTCCTCTTGTATTTTTTTTTTTGAAAAATGAATTCAAGAGGAAAAATTTAATAATATATATACTAATTACAGACAATATATATTGATATGATAATAATACCAATATATATTGATATGCTAATAATAATTTAATAATATATATATACTAATTATACCGATATTTTTGTAATAGACTGTTAGTATATTCTTTATTATAAGTATATTATTAGTATTTTTTATACGGTAGTATACCATTTGTATACTCTTTTTTGAAAAAAGGGGATATTTTTTAAATTAGTTTATCAGAATATAGAATTATTGTAATAATCTTTATATTGGGTACATTTATGAATTTTTTTTCAATTTTTAGAATTATTTTTGTATAAATCCCATAATTTAATATATAAGTTAGATTCTAAAAACAAAAGCATTTATATATGTGTACGTACCAACTGTATATCCGACCACTAACTACCTATATCTACTCCATACATGTGAAGGATTACCCCACCACCTTTATATAATCCCGAACCAAAATACATTTGATTTTGGACATCTTTTATGATATGTGAATTAAAAATAAAATAAGTATTTGGCTGTTAGTTCTAATATTTAGAATTTGCCTATATATTCTTATAAATTAAAAAAAAATAGCATATTGCAAACGAATATGCGGAATTTGTCACAATTTCATCAAACTATATTAATATTCCATATATCTAAAACATACAAAGTACTAACTAGTAACTAATCATCATTTATCAAATTAAAAGCTACTTAATTAGTAACCAATGAATTTTTTTTAAAAGGTAAGGGTGGACTAAAGTACAAAGTAGTTTTTTTCCCTTATTTTCAGAAATTAAATTTGGAATGTTCATCTATAAATATTAACTGATTACCGTTAAATCTAGCCCTTTGGACAACACATAATGAAATATAAGATAAGTAGTCTAAACTTTAAACAATATACGACCATTTTATACCAAAAAATCATATCTATTTAAATCAAGAGTAATCAAGCGATGGACACTGATTTGACATAATGATATTGAAAATTTCCACTCATACCACATGTATTCGATATCAATATCAAGTTTACACTATCTTTAATTTGATGCAATTATGAGAAAGGCAACATTTTCCGGAGCCGGTACGGCGCTACCCTACAATGACTTGGTTGTACAACAAGATGTGTATGTATGGTGTCGTCTATTGTTTGTTAAGATTTGTGAGCCCAAAATTAAGTCAAATAGGGTATGCCTTAATTTGTATTATATGTATTTGGATTATCAAATGCTACAAGGACACGAGCAGAGGACACGAAGGCAAAGTAGTTGAATTATTTTGTTCACACGTGGGTGGGAAGATACGAGAGAAAATTCTGAAATTGTTTGATCAAGTCAACCCTACATGGTAAATCAATGAAACTTAAAAATGTGATGGGATGTTTGCTTGAAGTAATTTTTTTGTAAATTAGTAAATTTACATTTGAAGAAAAATGTGTCATGTTTTTTAATTTTTTATTATGTAATCTATAAAATTTATCAATGAATACCATGGATTTGTTTAAAATACCGATACATAGAATATAGTTTAAACACTAAAAGTTGAAGTGGTAATATTTTTTATTACAATTTTAATTGTGCTTTTTTGTTAATTATTTACACAACCTTTATGTGTCGTACTTTTCCAGTAATTAGGAAGGACTAATTCCAGTTTAAAATTCACCATAACTTAAATTTTGAATCTCGCAAGCACAAAAGGAAAAGATTTCTAGAAATACAGAATTGTCATAGAAGAATATGCATATATCTGTATTTTTCTTATTAACTATGATCACAGGACCGCAAAAATGTTTCATCTCTCATGATTCAGAAATTTTAACTCTAAAATCAAAACAAAAAGTATCACTTCATGCGACCATTTAGCATGGCCTAGTAATCCACTGCATACATTTCCAAGTGTTTCCGTTGATTTACTTTTCTGAACTCTCTTGTGGAAACAGACCTATGTACTTGATTTAATCTGTACATGTTTTCATTATTGATGTAGTTGGAGGAGCCTGTTTTAGAGGTAGGTAGCCTTTTGTTCTTGGAGACACCTTTTTCTTGGATGTAATAGGAGAGAACAACAAAGTTGGAGTCTCATCTTGGCTTGATAGTTTTGTTGCAGAGGAGGAGCTACCAGTACTGCTACCCGGCTCTCGGCTCCGGTTGCTTAGCTCAAAAGTTTTCTGATCTTGTTCCTGAAATTTAATAAATAGATTATCCTTGAATTTGGTTTTAAGTGCAGTTTCGCTACTGATAAACTTGAATGCTAGCAATTTAATAAATAGATTATCAGAAGTGCATTTAACTTGAGAGGTTTAAGGAACTAATAATTTTCAGTAAAGCTTTGAATGAGAAAGGAACTGATAACTTCAGCTGATAAATATTGCTAAATAAAGTCAGAATGAAGGGTCAACGGATGTTTTACCTCTCTAGAATTTGTAGAATCTTCATTTGGTTTTTCTTTTTCTAAATCTTTCTTCCTGCGTTCTCGATGTGCTCGAGATCGCTGTTTCATTCTTGAATTTCTATGCCTGCAACGAATAAAATGATCATCAGTTATATCAGTTGATAAAAATATAAATAACACTTTTATTCTTTCTGTACAGGACTATATAGTTCCAAGAATCATGAAACATTTGATGTTTATATAGGGTAGATATAGTAATAAGAGTCTTAGAAAATGCAAAATGATTCTGCATTCAGTACTGGAAGCTCATGTGCTCAGATCATGCAATTTACCTTCTCTTTTCATTAGTTTGAGTTGAGTCATCATCATGTTGCCGAATAACTGGTAGACCGGATAAATCACACGCTAAAGGGCTCGTGTAAAAGAACTGCAACAATAAGATCAGTGACAAGTAAGATCCTCAGTTAATTCCCTCATCATATGTACAATACAACTATACTTCACAGTAAATTAAATTCTTCGTCAGGATTTTGTAAGTTAAACAGCTGTTGAAAATTAATGAGGTAATAATGAAAGCTTATCAAGTATTCTGATTTCATGGTTACCTCATTCTGGAGTGCTGAAGAGGCCGTACCACGCTGGGCAGGATCCAAAGCAAGAAGAGTGGTCAATACACCCAAAGATGATTCAGGGAATGACCCAAAAGCTTCAAAAAAACTAGGCTTATATGATTTTGGAGGTCGAAAGGTTGTAGACAACCTTAACTTTTTCCAGTAATCCTCTGATGGTGTGCCACAAAGCTTGAATATCCGATGCAGCTGCTCAACCTGAACATGGAAAGGCGATTATGTTCTTGAGATACATAATGACACACATGAATCTTTCTAAAACTTGCAACATCAAAATGAGTTGGCAATTTTTCACCACTACTTGTTCAAGATTTAACTAATAACCTCTGTTCGCCCTGGCATGATAGGCATGCCCGAAAACATCTCTGCCAAGATGCATCCAGCACTCCAGAGATCAATGCCAACTCCATAGTCAGTAGACTCCAGGAGTAGTTCAGGAGCTCTATACCATAGTGTGACAACTCGGCTTGTAAGTGGACGCTTGTTTTTTGGATAATAGAAGTTTGCAAGCCCGAAATCAGCAATCTTTAGGGTTCCCTTTTTATCAATTAATAGATTTGATCCCTTGAGGTCTCTATGCAGAATTCCCCTTTCATGGCAATGCTGGAGGCCAGAAAGCAGTTGATGCATATAGCACTTGACCTACATTTAACACAACAGATTAGCAACCATGGCAGATTCTAAGTCAATGGAAAACCGAAAAAAGGTAATTCTACCTGCTGTTCAGTAAGTCTCTCTTCTCCGCGCCGGACAATAGTAGCTAAATCAGATTGCATGAAATCAAATACAAGATAGAGACTATACTGCAACCTCGATGTAGCTATTCCTTCGAGTTTTACCACATTGGGGTGATCCAACTTTTGCAATATTATTATCTCTCGCGCCATAAATTTGATGCTCTCGGGGTCAGATGTGTCGAACCGAACCTTCTTCAAGGCAACAATTTTTCCAGTCTCCCTATCTCGAGCTTTATACACATTGCTATATGTTCCTTGGCCTACCTGAATTCCAAAAATCGGAGATTAAGATGGTTAATGTCCTTTTAATTCGATAATTAGCCAAATATTTGATCTTTACATTGATTTTTCAATCATTGAACCAAATGTCAAGAATCCTACATTGAGCAAGTAAAAATATTGATGACAATCTATAACTTGATGGTTCTGGAGTTATAAATTAATTTTAACAAATCAATCACATGAAACAACACTATGAAGAAAGAGTATCACCTTATCTAGCTTATCATAATTCTCAGCACTCTTTGGAACCAAACAAGCCAAAACCTCTTTAGGAACATTATTAATTAGCCACTTTGGCCATCCATCCTCAACTTCCTCTTCACCGAACTGCAAAACTCTCTCAGCCCTGCCTCCACTACTTCCACCACCACCACAACCATCACTCAACTTCTTGTCTCCACCGCTGCCACCGCCAGAATTGCCGCCACTGGACCTCCCAACAACTGATGCTACCTCTGCCTTACAGAGCATAGCAGAGTACCTCTGCCCTGTAGACATCCTGGACCCCACAAGACCCTCTTTTGGAACGTACCCATTTTCTCTTTTGAGCTTCTCTAAGCCTCTTGACTGTGAATTCGCTGGGTATTTTCCCTGAGCACCTCCCATTGGAGTTCAGAGAAACAGAGAAAACAGAGCAAGATTAATTTAAGAACTGGCATTGCAGAGAAAGAAAGTGAGAGAAAGATATGAAAGAGAAGCGACGTGCAGTGACAGATTGACACGTGGAGTTCGTGATAGAGAGATTGGAGAAGTGACAGATGCTGCCGGCCTAAGACGGCTTCTTCTTCTTTTCTTTTATTTTTTTCCTTTACATTGCAAATTTGAAGGAGAAAGGTTTGAAGTTGAAATGCAAATTTCTTCGTTATTTCCGATAGAGGAAAAGAATTCTGAGGAAGAAGACAAACGAAATTTTAGGTTGTAACCGTTTCTAGCCTCCGGCCTATCACACTTTCTTGCTCTGTGCTTCGTTGTGGCGGGCTCGGAGTCGGGACAGTCACAATTCATTTGTCTCATTTTTTTCAACTGAAAAACAAGTTTCTTTTCAGCAATATTGAGAAATATGCAACAAACATAAAACCAAAAAAAATCAAGAGCACGTAGAGTATTCCGATAAAAAAAAAAAAAGGAATGCCTACTCAATACGGCAGCACCAGCTGACTGTGAACGATTGCAGAAGCAAACATGAAACAAACTAATAGTTGTTGAAACCCATCAGCATTGATCATTCCACTAAATAGCATTGACGGTTCTGCACAATCCATGTCCTCTCGCAACATTTTAGAAAGAAGAAGATACAAACCACCTCACTTATCCAATCCCATAATCAAAACTACCGTAATTATGTGAGATTTGAAATTCTGAATGAGAATCCTGCAAGAAATTTCACATGGGCCATGGCAAATGCAGTAAATATGGATTCTCCTAGTGCAGTTACATGCATAACCCACCCAGAAGTATAAGAAATCATTTTATTAACTTAACAAGATTAGTGCGATTACCTTTGCAATAGTTTTTTTTTTGAAGTAGCTAATATATGCAACTCTCTAGCACCACCAGAGCAGAATAAGTAATTTTACCACTGCAAAAAAAAAGTGCAGAATTGAAGTTGTAGCCCTTGAACATTAATTTCAAAGAAAAATATATAAACAACATGAAAAGGAAACTATTGGGTCTAACCAAGTTTATTTGAGCTACTGCAGAATCGTTGAGAAAGACAACAGCTTTGTATCTTTAGACAAGGAAACCGTCATCTGTTTCCCCATTGATCTCTACGGTAGAGATGTGAGAAATCTTGAGCCAATCTTCTCTTTTCTCAGGTTCACATCTTTCTTCTAATAAATGACATCTCCATATCTTTAGAACAGAAAGGGAAGAAGGCAGCCTTTCTTCTGGCAAGCATTGGAGATTGGGGCAATTCTGGATTTCCAATAGAGCAAGAGAAGTCAGGTGTTGAAGGCCCTTGTAGCTTATTACTTTCAGATTTCCAAAACGAATGATTTGTAGAGAGGTAAGGCTGGAGGGAAGCAGTGTTCTCGCCGGGAATGTCTCCAGATCATCTCCGTAGTAGAAAGCAAGACGTAAGAGTGAAAGTGCAGTAAGTCTTTGCAGACCCCATTGCGAGCGTCCTCCTATGAGTTTATCGCAACTTGTAATTTCAAGTGATTGTAAGTTGGCAGGCAAACCTCCTCCTGAGAATGTTTCAAGCTCGCGACATGCATAAATCGATAGATGCAGAAGTGAGGGAAGGAGGGTATTTATGCACTCCGGAAGAAACTTCAAACTTGAGCAATAAGATAACTTCAGATGGGTCAAATTTGGTGCTGATCTTCCTCCTTTCAGAAAATATACCA
>CAODLS013311527.1:0-20714 GCA_948243855.1 Flueggea neowawraea | reverse complement strand
TCCCTATGTCGGAGTCTGTCTTTGAGGTTCTGAAGAGCTGTCCTCTCAATCTCAGGGTATGCCTCGAGTAACTTAGAAGAATTCACTCTGGTCATATACTAACAAAATCCTGATGAAAATAGACAAAACAAACCAAAGCATAATCCCAAACAAACAGACAAAATAAAACACGAAAAGGCACAATAAAGTACGAAAATAAAACAATGCACAAAAATAAATAAACAAAACAAAAGAAACAAAAATAACGAACTAAAAGAAAAAAAAAATAAAAATTGGCTAGATTAACAAAGTGTTAGCTTTCCTAATATCCTAGTCCCCGGAAATGGCGCCAAAAACTTGGTGTGGTCAAAGGCTTACACCTAAAGACTAAGGCAAGTGTACCTATCGTCTATAGCAAGTGGACCATTGAGTACCGAGTGTCGTATCCCACAGAGACTACGATTATTAGCTACTCACCCTTCCTCTATTATCTAGCCAGTAAAATAAATGATTTCGAATCTATAAAATAAATAAGAACAATACTCAAATTAAATGATAGAACAAATAATGGGAAAATGACACCTAGACGCTGAATCCCCTTAGACCGAATTAAGTGATAAGGACTCGTTATTCAAACAAACATTCAGGCAATTGGACCGTGAAAATTCCTAAGGTATATTAACCTCTCTCTCTAGTTAGCTAATGCCTAATGACTAGGTTGATTAAGCAGAATCTCTTCCTAATTAAAACCCCTATTGTTGCTTTAACACTCTGTGCTATAAATTTCACTATTAGGTTTGATCCTAATCTGGAGGATTTATGTCGACCTATCTCTACGTTTGCATGCAATTCCTCTCAATTATGAATGCTCTATCATACACAGAATCTCTCAATTGCACATACATGAAACAATATTGGAATCGAAAAGCTAGCAACAATCAATTCAACAATATGCATTATAAATCATAATTGAGTCTCAATCCATAAATCAATTGAATGAATAACTCAATCCAATGTCACATAATCTGCCTAGGGTTCATCACATCTAGGTACACAAAATAATTAGTTCATAACAATAGAGAGATATACAACAAGATCAAAGAGAAATCTAGAGAGAGAAGGAAAACCCATGATTGAATCCTCCAATTCTTCACGAAATCCCTTCGTTCTTGATGCCCAATGATGTTCTCCTTTGTTCCCACGTTCTCTAGCCTCTAAAGATGTATATTTCTGTCTCCAAGTCGGCTCTCCTTGAATGAATGTTGAAACCCAATTAAATAGGCAAATTAGGGCATATGAAGTAAGACACGGGCATGGCCACGACCGTGCCCAATCAGCTTCCGTTCATGTCCACCAAAATTCCTTCAATTCTGCAGCCTAATCACAAGACACAAACACGGTTTCTATCTGTGTCCTAGCTAAACATGTTCGTGTAATGCATTGTTGTTCGTGTCTTGATAGCTCTATGGCTTGGTAATTACACGGACATGGGATTGTGTCCGTGTCTTAACCCCTTCTAACCGTGTGCAAGAAGTCTTGTCCGTGTCCCTCAGTTTTCAAGTTCCAGTGGGTTACACGGACGTGGACTGCAAATTCATGTCCGTGTGTATCCAATTGTTCACGGATTTGCTTCCTCAAGTATCCCATGGGCGTGTCTTGTCATTCCAAGGTCGTGTCTCACTCCCAATGCCTTAAATGTCATCGTTCTACCCCCGTTTTAACTTGTTTTCATTTGTTTCATCAATACATCATCAATTAACCTGAAAATCACAATATAAAGTGTAGAAGTACCAAAACTAATGACAAACGCTCAATTCGTACTCAAAATAATAATAATTAATGCACATATATACGTATGAATATATGTTCATCATGTACCTATCGTCTATAGCTAGTGGACCTATTAGTACTGAGTGTCATATCCCACAGAGATTAAGAGCACTAGTAATCACCATTTCTCTATTATCTAGCCTACGAATTAAATGAGTTTGTATTTAAATGCGAAATAAAATATAGACACAGTAACACACTACAAGACAACACGAAGAGAATAAAACTGAACAATCAAGATGAAAGTAGCATCTAGATGTTGAATCCCCCTAGGACTTACTTATGTGAAAACCGATTTCATCACTAAGTCACTTGCTCATGCAATTGGATCGTAGCAATTCCTAACTTACATCAACCTCTCTCTCGAGTTAGCTAACATCTAACGTCAAGTTGATTAACCTGAATCTCTTCCTAATTAACAATGATTTATGAATTCCTATATTAAGTTTGACCTTAATCCGGAAGATTTACAACGACATATCTCTAGGTTTGCGTACAACTCCTCTCACCTATGAGTGATTCTGAACACACAATAAAGCTCTCGATTCCCACGCATGCAATTAATTATTGAATCAAAACACCAGTAGAATTAATTCATAATGACAATAAATATCATAGGCAAGTCTCAATTCATGAACAAAGCAACAAAATAACAAAATCCCAAACAATAATTCATCTTAGGGTTCATCACATCTAGATGCAATAATAATTTAATTCATAGTTCTAGAGAGAGAAACAATAAGAATGAAAGTAAATCTAGAGAGAGAAGAAAAACCCATGATGATTCCTCCAATCTTGATGTCAATTTCGCTCCAAAAGTGTTTCCTCTTGAATACCCAATGTTTTTTGTCTCTAAACTGATGTATTTTGTGTCTAATGTCGGCTTCCCCTAATTAATTCCCAAAAATCAACACAAATAGCACTAAACAACAAGTCTGGAAGGACACGAACACGCCCACAGCTGTGTCTTATAGCTCCCAGACCGTGTGTTCACTTTGAGCCTTCAAACCCGCGGTTGGAATAAGACACAGACACTAGATTTCGTCCGTGTCTCAATAGCTTTTGTCTGTGTCGCCTTCAACCTGCCCGTGTCTTGGCTGTTTTGGACTCCAGTCTATCACACGGACACAGACACGTCTGTGTCTTGGCCAACCATGTCTGTGTCTTCCTTAATCGTGGCAATCAACACACACAAGACACCAACTGATGAGCCACGACCATGGGATGTTGAATGATGACCGTGTCCTGCTCCAAAAAGTCATAAACTTGTCTTTCAAGCTCCGTTTTGACTTGCTTTCCTTCGATTCATCAAGACACCATCCATTGACCTGAAAAATACAAATTAAAACATAAAAGTACCAAAACTCATGATAAACACTTGATTTGTATTTAAAACAATATGGAATCAACACATATAAATATGTACAAATAAGCGTGTATCATCTGTGGCTTCCTTCAACTCACATGAACGCACGATCGTTCATGCTCAAATTCTCAGATTTTTCTTTCCAGTTTTCAACCCATTTCCACTTAATTTATCAACACCAAATCACTTCTAAAACTCATAAAACTTCATCGATCACCCAATTAACATCTTAAACATGAAATTAACCCTTCAAATATCAAAAATAAAAAATTCAAAATTTAACAAAAAATTATTGAAAAATTAATTGGAAAAACATACAAGGTAATACATAGGAGGTGTGTTATGGAGCAGCCTATTGATTGGATTCAACATGGTCATGTCGAAGAGCGTCCAGACGAGGATCACTTTCAATATAGGCATATCAAAGAGGATTCTCGGCCAAAGCTTTAAGACAAGGAACAAGCGCAAGACCAACTTGTTTCTAATCTAATTAGCATGTCTTCAGGACCCATAACAAGGTCTCGATCAAAGAAGTTTCAATAAGCATTGAACCATCATCTACAAAGCTTGGTGAACAAGGCTAGTGAAGGATTACGAGGACACCAAAGCCTTGGAATGATTTTGGCTCAAATCCAATACAACTTAATTCAAATCCAAGTTACTGATGGGTTTAATTAGGTGTGATTTAAGGGCTGGCTTAATTTATTTTTTTCATAAATTAATTGACCATTTTTATGTATTTAATTTTATGGCAAGTGGCATACAATTAGAAGTCCTAGTTTTATGGTAATTAGCTATTATTTAGGAGTTCTAGTTTATCGAGGACAGTTATGTATGCTATTAAAAACTCTCTTGGCCGAATTATTGGGGAGACTTTTGATGACATTTTAACCTACAAGTCTAATTGCTTTTGTCTTTATGTTCTTGATTAGAATACATACTTTAAGGAACATTCAAGGAGTTTGATCACCTTGTTGTGGAGTGTTTCGAAATTGGAATTCAGAAATGAGTTTTCTTTATTCTAATTATTTGTCATTGCTCTAAGCAATCTAATTTCTAACCATTCTTAGGGGTTGAAACTAAATTGGTGTTGGGGTTTTCACGTTAATGTGTTGGGAGTCTGAATACACAAAGGGATTCTTAAGCTTACTCGTGGAGGTTCCATATCATTTGGTATGGAGCTTTGGCTCTAGATCAGGTTTTATCTTTACAAAATTCCATCCCTTTAATTGTGAATTTCTTGTGTTTTTCCTTGTCGTCTTTGAATTCATTTCATATTGTCATTTGTGTTTCATTCTTGTTCTTGAGTTTTATTCTTCTTCTTGATTGATTCATTTCATTTGCAATCTGAAATCATTATCAAAAAAAATTCAGATTTTTCTTTTTAACATTCGTGGCTAAAGAGTAACAAAGTAAAAAAAGAAGAGAACAAAAAAAGAACAAAAAAAGAGTAAAAAACATAAAAAAAAATTGGATGCTTGCGTTATTGATTCAGCTTTAATCTCCATTTATATTTCATAATTTATATCCTAACAAATCTTATCATATTTTTTGTGGGAAATTGCGTTTGATACATTCCTTGCTCATTAAGGAATATTGAAAATTGTGGTAGAATTGATTTCTCTTTAAAATACTTCCTAAAGTGGCTTATTCCTATTTTGGGTAGATTTTACATAAAAAAAATACCTCCTAATTTATGGGTCCAATTCTGGGTTGGTCTCTTTATTTTTTTTTCATATGTCTTTTGCATCTATTTGAGTTTTCTAATTATTGCTTCTTACACATTACATTTAATTTCTTTAATGATTTGCCTCAAACTTGTTTTTGCTCATTTCAATTTTGGAATTCTACACATTACAAGCTTTTTGAATTTGTTTCTAAAAGTGTGATTCACCTAAGAACATAAAATAAATTAGTTAGAGTGGTGTGAGGAAAACCTTGAGTGCATTCATTGATTGAGATAAACACGAGCAAACATCCCCATTATTTGAGTGCAAACACGTGAGGGAGTGCTTGTTAGGTCCTTGAATTATTTTGTTCTTTGTCTCTAACTTTATTTCGCAGCAATGTCAAACCAATGTAGCACTAATGGAGCTGGTCATAGTAATGAAGCTAAACTATGTGTGGCCCATGAATGAGAGATTACACGTTTTACTAGAGCTATGGAGGCTATGAGAGAAGAATTGGAGCGCAAGGATACAAGGTTGCAAGTGGTTGAAAGGGCAACACCTAATCCCAATGACAGGTAAAGGGAAGGAAGAATCTGAAATCCTCAAATTGATTACTTGGAAGACGAAAACTTTAATTACAATGAGGATGATAATGCACCTTTTGATGGGGTGGGTGTACCTAGAGGTGGAGGTAGACGAGGTCGCGTTTTGGTAAAGGACGAGGGAGATGGTAAGATAATCAGTTCTATGGTAGAAATCGAGGTTATGATGATTTTGTGGATAAAAATTTGGGAAACATTAAACTTGAGATACCTCATTTTCAAGGTAAATCAGATCCAAAAGCTTATCTGCAATAGAAGAAAAAGGTGGAACTTATATTCGATTGCCATCAATTTAGTGAGGAGAAAAAGGTCAAGCTTGTCGTGACCTAATTTTTGGATTATGCTATAGGTTGGTGGGATCAATTGGTGACTAGTAGAAGGAGAAACTTGTAGTACCCAATTGAGACTTGACATGATCTCAAGTCTGTAATGAGGAAGAGATTTGTTGGTAGACATTTTCATTAGGAACTTGTACAAAAACTTCAAATTCTCAAGCAAGGCAGTTAATTGTTGATGATTACTATAAGGAGATTGAGATGATTATGACTCAAGATGAGGATATTGAGGCCACCATGACACATTTCTTGGCTGGTTTGAATAAAGATATAGCTGACCAAGTGGACTTACAACCTTATGTGGAGTTAGACAAGATGATAAACATTGCCATCAAAGTGGAAAAGCAACTCTAAGGCCGAAAGGTATCAAGGTATGTTCCTAAACATTTTTCTAACTCTAATTATTCTTAGAAAAGAGAGGGAAAAATGACTTTAAGGGTGGAAATAAGGCTATTTATGATGGTGCTAAAGGAAAGACTAAAATGGTTTCCAAAGAGAAGCCTAAAACTGAAGAATCTAAATGGATAAATCGGGACATTAAGTGTTGAAGGTGTCAAGGTTGGGTCATACTAGTAAGGAGTGCCCTAATAAAAGATCTATGACTTTGAGAAATGGAGAAATTGTGACTGGTGATTAGGAAAGTAATGAAAGTGATAAGATGGCTGAATTGGATGATTGTAGTGATGGGAGCATTAAGGAACCAATTCGAGGTGATTTGCTGGTTACAAGACATGCTCTTAGTACTCAATTGGAGGAAGATTGCCATGAGTAGCAGCGATACAACTTGTTTCTTACAAGTTGTCATGTTCAAGGCAAAGTTTATAGTGTCATTGTTTACAGTGAAAGTTGCACTAATGTGGTGAGTACTTTTTGGTTAATCGATTGGGGTTGTTTACTATACCATACCCACGACCATACAAACTTCAATGGCTTAATGATTGGGGTGAGGTCAAGCTAAATCGAAAAATTATTATTTCATTTGCAATTGGTAAATATCATGATGAGGTGTTATGTGATGTAGTTCTTATGCATTACAGAGATATTTTGCTTGGTAGACTGTGGCAATTTGATAGGAGAGCTATGCATGATGGGTACCTTAATAGGTATACATTTACCAAGGATGGGCAAAAGACAATCTTGACACCATTTTTTTCAAAATAAGTGTGTGAAGATCAATGTTAATTGGAAAGGATGAGAGTGGAGGCCGAAAGAAAAGAAAAAGAGAGTAAAAAGAGTGTCATATATAGTGAAAATAAAAGAGTGAAAAGAACGAGGGAAAAGAAAAACAAAGTCTGCCTAGAGAGAAAAGTGTGAGGAATGTGAATGTAATAGCTAGAGCAAGTGAGGTTGATAAGGGAAATGTTAAGGCTATCAAGGAATGGATGAAACCTAGGAATGCTACTGAGGTATGGAGTTTTCATGGACTTTCTTGTTTCTATAGGAGATTCATTAGGGATTTTAGCACTATAGATGCACCTTTGAATGAACTCATTAAAAAAAATGTTGGATTTCTTTGGGGTGATGCACAAGAACATTCATTCCATGAACTTGAAGATAAATTGTGTAATGCACCTTTGCTTGTTTTGCTTAACTTTAACAAAACTATTAAGATTGAATATGATGCTAGTGGCATAAGGATTAGAGCTGTTTTGATGCAGGATCAAAGGCCATTAATGTATTTCAGTGAAAAGTTGAGTGGGGAAACCTTAAAGTATCCAAAATATTACAAAGAATTATTTTCTTTGGTTCGTGCTTTGCAAACTTGGCAACACTACTTATGGCCCAAGGAGTTTGTGATACACACTAATCATGAAAGCTTAAAGCACTTGAAGGGTCAAGACAAGCTAAACTGTCGACATGCCAAATGGGTGGAATTCATCAAAACATTTCCATATGTCATCAAGTACAAGCAAGGTAAAGAGAATATGGTTGTTGATGCATTGTCTAGAATGTACACTTTACTTAATACACTTAATGCTAAATTGTTGGGCTTTGAGTTTATTAAATAATTGTATCCTAATGATGTTGATTTTAGTGATATATATGCATCTTGTGGTAATAGGGTTGTTTTGGATGAATTTTACTTATTTGATTGTTTCTTATTTAAGCGGAATAGATTGTGCATTCCTAAGTGTTTTATGAGGGAATTATTGGTTAAGGAGGCACATGGTGGAGGCTTAATGAGGCATTTTGGGATAAATAAGACATATGATATGTTGTTAGAAGATTTCTTTTGGTCTGATATGAAATATGATCTGCATAAGGTTGTGAGCATTGCATTACATATAGAGAGACTAAATCTAGGTTGAAACTACATGGGTTATATAAACCACTACCTATTCTTAATGAACCTTGGATTGATTTTTCTATGGATTTTGTCCTTGGATTGCCTAAAACTAGAAAAGGTTGTGACAATATCTTTGTTGTGGTTGGTAGATTTAGTAAAATGACTTATTTTATACCACGTCATAAAACTGATGATGCTAAGTTGATTGTTGATTTGTATTTCAAAGAAGTTGTGCATTTGCATGTCATCCCTAAAATCATTGTTAGTGATAAAGATGTTAAGTTCTTGAGTCATTTTTGGCGTGTGTTATGGGGAAAGTTCGAAACTAAGTTGTTGTTTTTAACTACTTGTCACCTTAAAACTGATGGGCAAACTGAAGTAGTTAATATGACTTTGACTACTTTGCTTTGGGCAATCATTGAAAAGAACATTAGGACTTGGGAGGATTATTTACTATTTGTGGAGTTTGCTTACAATAGGGCTAGTCATAGCACTACACGTTATTCTCCATTTGAGATTGTTTATGGTTTTAATCCACTTACTCCTATTGATTTGTTGCCTTTACCCCCTAACAAGTTTATGAGTGTTGATGTTGATTCTAAGGTAGATTTGGTGAAGAAGTTACATAAGCATTTAAGAAAAGCAAAATGCTAAAGTAGCTTCACGTGTGAACAAAGGAAGGAAGCCAATAATTTTTCAGCTTGGAGATTGGGTTTGGGTACATTTTCACAATGAGAGGTTTCCACTTCAGAGAAAGTATAAACTAAACCCAATGGGAGATGGTCCTTTTCAAATCCTTAAAAGGATTAATGACAATGTATAGAAAGTGTACTTGCCAAGTGAGTATAATGTTAATGCTTCTTTAATGTCGCTGATTTGAGTCCTTTTGATGTAGGTGATGCTTTAGATTCGACTAAAAATCCTTTTAAGGATAAGGGGAAAGTTATGGAGCATCCTGCTGATCGAATTCAACATGGTCATGTCGAAAAGCATCCAGACGACGATCACTTTCAGCATGGGCATGTCGAAGATGATTCTCGACCAAAGCTCTAAGATAAGGAACAAGTGCAAGACCAACGTGCTTTTAATCGAATTAACATGCCTCCAGGATCCATAACAAGTTCTCAATCAAAGAAGTTTAACAAGCATTGAACCATCATCTCCAAGGATTGGTGAATAAGGCTAATGAAGAATTACAAGGACATCAAAGCCTTGGAATAATTCCCGCTCAAATTTCATACAACTTAATTCAAATCCAAGTTACTAATGGGTTTACTTAGGTGTGATTTAAGGGCTGGCCGAATTTATTTTGTCATAAATTAATTGACTATTTTTATGTATTTACTTTTATGGCAAGTAGCATACAATTAGGAATCCTAATTTTATTGTAATTAGCTATTATTTAGGAGTTCTAACTTATCAAGGAGAACTATGTATGGCTATTTAAACCCTCTTGGCCGAATTATTGGGGAGACATTTGATGACATTTTAACCTAAAAGCCGAATTGCTTTTGTCTTTGTGTTCTTGAATAGAATGCATTCTTCAAGGAACATTCAAGGAGCTTGATCACCTTCTTGTAGAGTGTTTTGAAATTGGAATTCAAAAATAAGTTTTATTTATTCTAATTCTTTGATCAGTCCTCTAAGCAATCTGATTTCTAACCATTCTTAGGGGTTGAAACTGAATTGGTGTTGGGGTTTTCACGTTAATGAGTTGGGGATCCAAATGAACAAAAGGGTTCTCAAGCTTATTCGTGGAGGTTTCGTATCAAAGTGTTTAGCAAACCTAACCCTATTTGGACTAGGGTATTTAAGGGTGTTTTAAGTGAATTTTTGGAAGCTTAAGTTGTGCGTAGGGAGAGCAAAATGTTGCTACCCTTGTTGTCTTTCTTCTTGCCAAAAGCTCTAAAAACCTAGCTCCATCAAAATGTTCATAGCGCATCGATTCAAACCCAGTCATGAGTCACAAACACCTAGTCGTGATTGTGGACTAACGTGGTATAGATACCGATAGAGACACCATACTTTTGGTGATGTGGAGTGGCTGGCCAAACACAAAGGGATCTTGACTCAATCGTGTTCTTCACAGTTATTCGGTGTTTTTACGAGGTAAACATTTGCAACTCCTTTTTTGTATCTATTAATTGTTTGCATGGATCTTGACAGTTGATAATGTGTAAAATTTTTAAAAGTTCCACATCATTTTCCCTATATGTTATCCAACAACGTCTTCATCTTGCAACTATTACAAGGTTCCATCTTTGATTATGAACATTGCTCTTGCAAACACATTTACATTCAAAATCTACCTCATCTTGGCATTTAACAACTAAATGATTAAAGCCAAGGTAAACACCCGTGTGAGTGGATAATTTCTTCATCCAACATGCACTTGTCACAAAGACTGTAAATGTTTTACTCAAAACATTCACATTTGTGTATCGCTCAATATGTTATTACACATATCATATACCATGCCAATATCAAGGATTACATCTCCTTTAATAGGCTTATATAAGCAAGTCTACACATCACGTGGACTTGTTGAACTCTAAGTTCATCATTTCCTTATCGAGGTGCCACATGGATTTCTTGATCCTTAGTAATCGAACATTGATGGTCACCATAGACTATCAATGATTATCTCAAGGTATTAAGTTTGAGTCGTGTTCAAATCATCCTTTCAAACCTTTCTTACGCACTACATCCTGGCTAAGCTATATGAATAGCTTCGCACGGTAATTCTTACTACTTATGTACTATTCTTGCTATCTTACTAAATGGCAACACAGCCAAGCAAGAATTCACAACTAGATATAGAGCTGACACATATCTACATCATATGGATAATTAGCAATTGTGTGTCTACTCAGTTTGTAGATCCTTTCTTTAACTACACAATACATAAAGTACAGTGGATTTCAAGTATCTCATTCACTGCTTCTTAACAGCTTTCTCTTAGTTTTACTCAACATCTACCAATTAGCTTACAGTATAGCAGAACATAGGTCTTGTATGTGATAAGCCAAAGACTTGTTCAACAAGTCATAGACTTGTAGTCATCTTATACATAACAAGATGTTCTTTTAACTACTAATTTGTGTAGAATGTTTCTTACAATTTTTCCCTTTCTCACATCATATGTGGACAAAACCTTCTTGTCTCATCATCTTTCCTCATATAAATTTAGAATTTCTCCTACTCGGATGGACTGATCCTAAAGGGTATAGTTCCTGAATCTCATTGAAAAAGTGAAAAATTGTATTCGCTTTATTCCAGTGCAGGAATCTATTCACCGAGAATATCACTTCCTGTTTTTTGTTACTTATGCCATTATTTATTGTCTTGCGAGGTGAAAATATGTCACTCTAAACACAATGAGGTATTTCACAAAGAGTACACATTTCACTTCTTAGTCTTTAAGGACCAAAGTTTTGTGGACATAGGCAATACATTTCATGGTATTAAGTGGTTCATGTCAAGCTTATGACAAAACCACAATTAACAAAATGTATAAAAATAACACTCTTTGAGGGCAAACAATTATGGTGTTGGCCATGTTACATCTAACCATACAGAGAAGATCAATTACTCCTCTCTACCACATGCGTGTTGTAGAGGTTTGGGAGTTTACAACTCATGTTCATTTTTCCTTTTAATCACACTATACTTGGATTTCAATCAAAAATGTTCAGGATATTGGTTGGTCCTTAAGTCTTTGACCAACTCTCAACTTGATGTACAAATCATAAGAAGTGGTTGAATACTCCTCATTTAATAAAAATCCAAAATGGGATATGATTGTGCCTACGACAATCATATGTAAAGTGATGAAGATATAGGTCCAATGCCTAGACCTCACATTCATTATTTGACTACTAAGGCCAAAATGGATTGTAATGAAAATTTGGCTTCACGATTGGTTTTGTGAGTAGTATTTCGTCTTTAGTATTGCACATAGTTAGGTAATATAACTTTGCATAAATTTCATAATGCTCTAGCCTTAGCTAATCGAACTATTCGACTTTGGCTAATGTGCTTTGAGTTGTGTGCAATTACTTCACATTATCAACTAAGATCACGTGAAGTAGCAAAAAATGAAAACATGTCATCTCAAATAGCTAGGAATCTAATCCACAACTATGAGACCATTGAAGAGTTTTAGTAGTTCATACTCAAACATAATCAAGCGATGTTGTCACCTCTGCACAAGATTAATTTGTGCATGACTTAGTCGAAAGCCAAATTGAAGTCAAAGTTCAAGAAACTAACGACAGAAAGTGGCATATGAGTAAGGTTCGGCCACTACAAAATACTGATTTTGCAAATGCCAAGTCCTAATTACTCCCACTTTTCAGGACAACCCTAAATATCCATTTCGTTCATGCTAGAACTTATTGGTAAACAACAAAGATTCTACAATCCTTCATTAGTGAGTCTATACGTTTGAACTAACCATCCACAAAAGATAAAGTTCAACTAAGAACATAGAACAAAATACACACTTCCCTTGTGTGAGTTTCTGCAGTGTATATTCAAAGGTGCAATCCTTTGGCAGTTAAAACATTTCACGTAATGAAACATTTGTTGTTCATGTTCTAAGGCTTCACACAATTTATGTCTAGTCTTTCAATTCTTTCGAATTCTTAAGTTCATTACTTGTTCTTTCCTTGGAAATGTCTATACTTCCTTTGGAATATTATCTAATAGAATTAGACAATTCCATATGCCCTTTGTGTTGAACTAATCACTACTAAGTGGTCTTATTAAGGTTAACAAATCACATTGTCAAAATCCTTCACATCATCACTCATGAGTTAGACGTGGGTTAGGTGCAATTCAATATGCTCCTAATTACTTAACAAGGAATTGATAACAACTTTGGACTTTATGTACAATAGTTAACTCATTACTTATGGCACTTAGCTTATAAATCATATAGGCCCTAAGCCTTTTGATAAAAATGCCTTAAGTATCAATTTCAGTGGTTGAAGACCACATTCCAAAGATCTATTATGTTTGATACTTACGAAATGCTTTGTGACTACATCATTCATCATACTAAAAACAAATGATATTATGAGTGGGATCCTCATATTCCACATCACATAGACTTCGCAGTCCAAGATTATTATGAGTATTTATCACCTTCTTCAATTTGGCTACGACCAAAATTCAATGTGTTAAGAGCTACGATCTTTTTGCATACTTCGGAGTACACATTCCAGTAATTTGATTGTTGTCACATGAGCTTAACGTCTTTGTCTAGCTTGAACATCAATCATCTTTTGGAAACAGTTAAATTTATTGCACAACAAAGATAATAATAAAGAACATATAGTTGCATATAAAAAAAGAAAGTGCAACAATACACTTGATTTACTTATGTACAAAATTAATCTAACTAAGTCTCTTATTAAACTCCGAATTGAACAATAAACAATATGCTTATGTCACCATCTCCATATAATAATTAAGTAAGCTAGAGTTAATTCATGGATAGTAAATTCTCCAAGATTGTTTGGTTCATTTTAAAGTCACTATGACCAAGGCCAATCCATGTTGGTTATTACAATTATTAAGTCACACATCTTAATAATTAGGCAATATATTAATTAATAATATTGTAGCTAATAAGTATAGTTAAGTGCCTAAAGCAAATAAACATAACACATTATTTATCAAACCAACATGTAATCCAAACAATCAACTACTTTGTTAATGTTCAGTCAACAAAGAACAATTTACCTTACAAAGAGGTAATGCTAGATAACTAGGGCACTCATGCCTCAACAACCAATGATACACATATTGGAAGCCTATCCAATATTCAAGAGTGGATTTCTGAGTTAATCATCTTAGCTTATCGGGAATTCCAACACATAAACAACCATACCAAGAATAAATCATCACACACTATGATATTTCCTCAAGATTATAGGGCAAGTAGAACATATCTTTCTCAAGTCTCTTCTCATTTTGAATTCACTAGGAGTCACATGAAGATATTGTTCCAGTTATATCTCCACAGAATTCTAGTTTGATCCACCAACTTGATTATTGGGATGAAGCTAACAAAACTTCATCATTCCACGCAACTCATGCTATTTCATTTCCTTAAGATAACCATCCCTAATACACCTAATATTGTGCATCTTAATGATATGTTGAACGAATCGAAAACACCATATTGTACTTTGGGATTCTCGCGAAAAATCTCATTTATGCATCTCCTTTTAGTGAATTAAGGTTTTATCTCATTCAATCTTTAATCCCAATGAAAACTCAATCATCTCGAACCTTGTAACTATTACAAGTAGATTAAGCAATACAATCATGTGTATTAACCATGATCGACAAATTAATCTCGATTTAATAAATGGGAACCATAATTTTAAGTTTAAAAATTAGAATTCCAAAAAAGATTTTAGAATTTTTCTTTTGGCAGAAAATACAATTTTACACAATTTTTAAATAATTTTATTTTCCAAAAATTCATGAAAAATACTTTTGGAACTTGAAAAAATTATGAAAAATATTTTAGAAAATCCAAAAAATTGTAAAATCATTCTACACAAAAACCAAAAAAATTTGGTGGTCGGAATAGCCTACAAGCGCTAATATGCGCTGGTGAAAGGGCGGACCCACACGCACTACGCTAATGCACGTGCCCTTCCTTCACTACTGCCACGTGTCAGGTCTTGGTGTGTACACGTGTCATCAACTGACATGTGCCATGACCCTAATGGTCCATGTCACAATGACGTGGTAGCGAGATCTAAGGTGGCATATACCACGTGGCAATGAGGTGGCTGACACGTGGCACCTCGTTGTTGGTTGGTTATTGCTGACATGTTGCCCAGTCAGCTTGCCACATGTCTCCATATAGGATCCCACATGTCTACGGAGTCCATGTGTCACTACCCTAATGGTACCCATTCGCTGATGTGTCATCTAGTTAGCTTATGCCACCTGACATTGACTGGGTTGCTACGTGGCACTTAAGGTCACGTGACGTCCTCTGCTTAGCCACTGTGTGCTGACGTGTCGATGAGTCAGCAGACTACTGATTCTGTTGACTGAGAAGCCACATGACTGCATAAGACACATGCCTCTTTTGGGTTGGACACACTTCTGTCAAACACGTAAATGTCAGCTCATTGGTTAGCGGTCAACGAACAGATGGCTCCATCTAATTGGTTTGGCTTTCTGTGTGGATGAATCAGATTGCACCACGTCGCCTTAACATATAACACAATCAATAGAACAGAGACACTATCACACCCTATTCAAACCGAGGCAGTGTAGGCGCATGTAATACATGCGTTGCCTTCCCAGCGGCCATCTTCTGTCGGTTTATGTTTTCAAGAGTCCTGAGTTCATTGGTGGGGTCAAAATCATGAAATTCCAACCTTTTATCTAGCCTATTTGGACATTCAAATCGAAAGTCGATCAAGAAGTGCATGAAAATAATGAAATTTTCATACAGAACAGAGTACATTCGGCATCTAGGTTGCATCACCAGAAGGTTTTATGAACAAATCATGAAAATAACCTAAGCTTTAATACCAATGAAAGCATCCACATAACAAATGTAATAAATATAATAATAAGCAATTAACAAATAATTAAATACATGGATCGAGATCCTTTCTCAATATGCACAACAGAAGAATACGAGCAGATGCATATGAAATAACCCGTTGTTGGTACCATGAACCACAGATGAATTAGTGTCGGGAACAAGATATGTATCCGCAACCTAAGAGTCACAGAAAGATCTCTATGCAAGATATGCGTTGTAGAAGAACAGAGTCTTCCAGCATTAACCTACAAAGGCCGACGACTTAGGGAAGGGAGAGGAGAGACTATTCTATTTCTTTGTTAATTGCTTGTTGCTCTTAATTGCTTGTCTATGGTTTCCACCAAGCTAGTATTTATACTAGCTTATTATGGTTTCTTTCTAAGTAATCAAGAAGCTTTCTTCCTAACTAATTAGAACTCTTTCCTAATTAGAATTCTTATTAATTAGGAAGCCTTCCTCCTATATTCATGATGTTTCGCACACTAATAGCTTGAAATGACCGAGAAAACCTTGTGTACTTACAATCTGTTCCATTATTATGCTCCATAATTAAGCTGCAAAGACTAAATGCATGATATGTAATTGAGAGTAAACTAATCAAGGAAACACTTCAGTTAGAGCTCTCAAGCCCACGACAGGATAAATCTTATAATTGCTGAAACCAGCATCAAAGAAGAGCTTAGCCCATTCGTTCTCGTTTCGCTCCCGTCCAGTTACATGGATCATCATTTCTAAATCATAGCAGATTTGTGACTCAATAGACTTGTCATACAATTTTTGGTTTCCCTCTTTTGTCATTTCGGTCAATTGTCTCTTTGCATTTCTTGAGTGTTTTTGTGCATTCTTCATCATTCTAATCATGTATTATCCACTGTGTTTTGTAATTTCTAGGTTCTAATTAGTAAGAGAATAAAAATTGTTTCTTAAAATTGAAAATCATGTGATTATATGTTAGTTTGGTTTATACCTTAAGCATAATTGCATCTGATGAAGGAAATGACTGAAACATGTCCCCTCCAACATACTTCAAGTTCTTGGAGCCTTCCAAGCCAGCAACCACATGTGGAACATCAAACACAAGGCATTCCAAATTTGGAAATGATTCAATAATAGTCTTGGCCATAATTCCTGTGCCACATCCAACATCCACCAATGACTCCAACCCTTCAAACACCTCCTTGCACTCACAACCGTACCAACCAACAAGCAATCACTAGCCATGTTTTCATTAAAGAAATGGTTCACTCTTTGTTCCTTCCCAGCTTTGACCGCAATGTCTCACAAAAAGCAGTATTGAATGGTGTGAGATCGTCATTTTGGAACCAATTGGTCACATAATGGCAAGGTTTTGTAAGAACATAATCAAGTGTTCCTAGCACAAAATGTCTTGCATTATAAGGGTTCGTTTTGAGTAATAGATGAGAGGTTCTTGTAAGAACATACCCATCTTGCTTCAAAGCAAAGAAGCCTGAGTGAACTAGAAGACTCATGAATCGCACAAATTGGGTTTTGGTCGGGTGGATTGGTAGAGATTCGGTTAGGTCATGAAGGTTCATGGGTTGGCCGTGGGTGTGGATGATTTCTGGGATTCCTAACTCAATTGCATATTTTAGTGACATGGATTTTATGAAGCTGAATGTATAATTCCAAATAACGGCTTGATCTTGTAGTCTAGATCACTTAGATGATCACACCGTTGATCAAATCCATTATTATTGGAGAAATTATGCACCAATTTGCTACACGTTCTTTGTGCACGATAAATCACTGCATATAAACAAATCAAATTTTGGATTTAAAAAATCTAAGTGGAGGACAAAAGATTCGGCAAATCTATCTTAATGTTATTATATATTTTAGCTAGTCTGACTTAGTCATCTATATAATTGAAGTGGAAAGATCATATTAATAATTGAAGAATAATTAAAAGTTCTAAGTGGTTTGAATTTTCAGCCATTTTAGTTAACTGTTTAACTTAATACAATCTTCTCCTAAAAAATTTGCATATTCTGATGGGAACAATTATAAAAAAAAAACATTCGCTGCATATTTTAAGATAGAATCTTTTTTTTGGAGTACTTTCGTATGATTTTTTACGTAATCGTACAAATTAAAGCGTGCTAAAGATGCCGATCTCCACAAACTTATTGGAGAAAAAGTCTGACAATGACCAATAAATCTCAATTATTAACATACTGATTTTAGTTTAAATTACCTCAAAAGGTAAATTATTAGTGCTCGAGATGGTCATCCACTTTTTATAAAAATCTTAATATAATATAATTATCATTCGTTTTCACCCACAGCAACGTCAAATTCAAACAAAAACACTTTGATGATCATCTCAGAAGAACACATGATAAATGCTTAACAGTAGACGGCCGGGATTCACATGAAATACATGCAAGAGGTGAGCTAACATTGAGGAGTTGAATATAAAAATTAAATGATTACCTTTTTTCCGGCATTTTAATCACAGATATAGATCTACATTCTTGCCTCTGTAGGCTACTAAGATCTTTAGAGAAGATGAATAGAAAGGGTAAAAGAGGTCGGGACAGTGTGGTTGGGTACTTGGGTTAGTTGGCAATTTTAGTTTGGGTTATATTGTTGAGTTAGTGATTTGGGTTTGGATTGCTGACTCACCTTCCACGTCAGACGATTTAACCGTCGACGTGAACAAGAAAGCGTCATTCTTTAAACATGTAGGGGGCAAATGGGACGTTTGTAAAGTCAAGGGGATGATTAGACAAAAGTGTACAAGTTCAGGGGAAAACTGTGTATTAAGCTGCAACTATAGATAATTAATAAGATATACGCCCCATAAAATTACAAATTGATAAAAAAAAATGGCAAAAACCAACATAGAAATGGATTAGCCATAGAAAGCAACTTCATTTATTACATATCTTATTAAAATATTCAACTCTACAATAATGGACATGGACTGTCAAATATTACATAAAAAAAGAGGTAAAAACATATAAGGATGGATTTGACACCATCTAATTAAGGTTGTAGTTGATATGTAACGTGCGTGCTTATGAATTATTCCAGATTGATACAAACTAAAAATTAGAAGTCTGATGAAAACATAAATGGAATTAAAAAAATGAAAATAATGATTAATTAAGGAAAAACTTCAATGAGAGATCTTAAACCAAGAATGGGAGTGATCTTGTAGTCATTGAAACCAGCCTGGAAAAATAGCTTAGCCCATTCTTTCTCATTTCTCTCTTGACCAGTGACCAGAACCATCATCAACATGTCAAAGAAGAGCTTAGTTTCAGTGGATTCTTCATCTCCTATTTTGGCTTCCATCATCATGTCTATCACGATCACCTTCCCTCCTGGCCTCCCTTTGATTGCTTCCTTGCAGCTTTTGAGTATTTTCACACATTCTTCATCATTCCAATCATGCAAAATCCACTGTTTTCACATATACATAGAAAAAGGGTCAAAGAAAAATAATTGACATTTATATTTTTCACATTAATTTTGCGAAGATACTCTTTCATATTCCAATTTCCAAGGAAACATGGCCCTTAATTAGCGGCAATATCTTTTTCTACCTAGAAGAAAAGATGACCCCTTTCAGAGATTAGAATTCTAACATTTCTTTCCATTCTCAACAAATATTTTCTTTACTTATTAAAAAAAAACAATGTTTCTTTGAAATTTGAATTTTACTCTCTAATAAATAAATTTCACTCAAAATTAATATATTTTTTTATAATTATTGCTCATAAGATTTAAACATAAAGCCTCATATATAAATTATTACTTGTTTATCAGCTGAACCAATTCTTTAAGTTAAAATCAATATATTTACTACTAAACTAATAATTTATTGTTGGTAATTTTAAATCTGTATTTGGTTTAACATTTATTTGAAAAAAAATACCAACGAAAAATAAATAATTGGATTTGCAAAGTCAAACTTATTCAGGTCAATCATAACAACCGAAACCCCACGTTGCTTTACCTCATGATTCCGACGTCTCAAATTATTGCACACAGAAATTCTAATAATATTAAGCCGCTTGCACTTGTGAGGAAAATATTAATCCATTTGTTAACAAATTAATAGTCGAAATCACAATATGTATATATCAACTACATAACTTTTTCGGTAGTTAAAATAATTTTTTTTAGTGAATTTTTTTTTGGTGAATTAGTTAAAATTAAAATTGTTAAATCAACAAGCATTATTTATATTTTTTTTCCTTATCTTCCAGCCAGATCAGATATCGACATTATTTGATCGATCTTCTCTTTATTTTAAAGCATTTAATCCCATTTTACTATTTACATGTGATCTCACAGATCTCTAGTCTTCCCTATTTATTCATGCCACTCACTGCCCTAATTGAAGTCACAAGTGAAGCTTCCCAATTATTCACATCCTTATACATTTTTCCTTTTTCCCCCAGCTTCTAAATCAATTTTTTGTTTTACAACTTTTCAAGTAACTGAAGATGAATTTGGCTGATGGAGAGCGTGACACTGAGCTTCTTCGAGCTCAAGCTCATGTATGGAACCACATATTCAACTTCACAAACTCCATGTCTTTAAAATGTGCAATTGAACTTGGCATTCCTGACATCATCAACAACCATGGTAAACCCATGACTTCCTCTGAGATCATTTCAGCCCTACCCATCAACCCAACAAAGCTCTTTGTGTCAAACTTCTCATGAGAATTCTAGTCCAATCGGGGTTCTTTTCGATACAAAAGATCGACAAAAACGACTCCGAAGGAGGGTATGTTTTAACCAATGCATCCCAAATCCTTCTCAAAGACAACCCTTTGAGTGTGACACCATTTTTAATGGCAATGCTTGATCAAATATTGATCACTCCATGGCACCATGTAAGTGATTGGTTCAAGAATGATGATCCAACCCCATTTGACACGGCTCATGGAAGGACATTTTGGGACTATGCTGGTCATGAACCAAAGCTCAACCATTTCTTCAATGAAGCCATGGCTAGTGATGCTAGGTTGGTGACTAGTGTGCTTATTAATGAGCGAAAGGCAGTGTTTGAAGGGCTGAAAT
>CAODLS013310799.1:0-11027 GCA_948243855.1 Flueggea neowawraea | reverse complement strand
TCCGAGCTACCACTACCACCGGATACTCACTCGCCTGGGCCAACTCGCCCCCCGAACTCGGTCGCTGAATCTTGAAGTTCCTCTTCTTTCACCACCTCAGGACTCGCCGTCTCTTACCTCATACCACCACTGTTCAAACAGAAAATCAAACACGCATTTTCTCGGTAACCAATCAAGCAATTAAAACCCTAAGATCTGAAGAAATTAAATTGAATGATCAAATACAATGTAACGATCTGATTAAAAAAAACGCAGATCTGTCCAAACAATAAATGCATTACATCAAGTAACGGCAGTTTGGAGCTTGACTTTGCAGAGCGTAGAGAGAGACGGAAAATAGAGAAAAATACTTTCCGTATTTGAATTGAGAGAGTGTATGAGAAAATATTTTCGTCTTCTTCTTCTTCTTCTTCTTCTTCTTCTTCTTCTTCTCTGTGTTTTATTCTGTGTAAATTGGAATTAACTGAAAACAAAAAACAAATTTAATTAATTAGGATAAAGTGAAATGTAAAATTATGCTGATTGAACATTCCACCCGACAGGCCACGTAAGGTAATGCCATGTCGATTCACCAATAGTATCTTGACACGTCAGATTATTTTCCTGAACCGGAAACGCATTCCCTTCGTGGAACCATGCGCCGTGATTCCCTCTCTAATTTCTTATTGACCAAAATTAAAATAAACTATTTTTTTAACTTGCAAATAAGTAAATCTAATTCAAGCAATATTTGCCAAAAAAAAATCAATTCAACCAATATTTTAATATCATATTTTTTATTTGACTTCACATTCAACTTTAAAAAGAATTTTATTAATATTCTGATAAAAAATTAGGTGATTTGTAAAAATAGGTAAGAAAATAAAAATTATTTTTATAATGTAATACTATTTAAAAAATTTGTCAAAAATAGAAATATGGAATAAAATATTTAAAAATATAACAGTTTAACTGTATGTTGATCGCATTTTGACCAAACCATTTAATCTAGTGAGAACGAGTACAACTCGAGTACAAACAGAGTACATAGTACAATCCAAATACAGTACAGGTGGAGTACAACTTAAGTACAAATTAATGGTATGAAGGCTATATTGACCATCAAATACTGAATATATGTAAAATACAATCCAAGTACAAATAGTGTTAATAAAAGTTCTGTTAACCAGTAATGACCGAGTGTATATGAAGAACAATCCGAGTACATGTGGAGAACATCATGTGGAAAACATGAAGAGTACAACTAGTACAACGGCCAAGATGAAACTTTTTTTACTAATATGACTGAGTACATGTAAAGTACAACATAAGCACAAACACAATGAGAACAAATCAAATAATTTTTAATTTTTTGTTTATTATTTGGATGAGAGCAAGAAGAGAAAAGGACGAGTACATAACGAATACAAACCTAATTTAATACTAAGTTAGTATAACTTTGGTCCTTTTTGTTAAGTATTTTTTCATATTAAACAATATTACTTAAAAATAAGGGTATTTTTGTAAATTTGATATAATGACACAAAAGGGAGGAGCTAGGGTTTGGAAAACCCTAACCGCCGCCCCTGATTGAATATGCCACCACGCTCCATCGTCGTTCGGCCACACCTACAAATCGACGAAAACAAGAACAAAACACCACAATAATGAAGAGAACGAACGAAAAGAGAGCGAAATGGAGAAGAGACGAGACGAACCAGAAGAGAGAGAGAGAGAGAGATTGGGGATGAGAGAGGACGAAGAAGGAGAAGGAAAGAAGGACGACGATGGAGCAGACGAGAGAGAGAGTGTGTGAATCCGAGAACGAAGGAGAAAAGGGGAGAAACA
Organism: Flueggea neowawraea; assembly: GCA_948243855.1. Lineage (NCBI taxonomy): Eukaryota > Viridiplantae > Streptophyta > Magnoliopsida > Malpighiales > Phyllanthaceae > Flueggea > Flueggea neowawraea. Next base: position 9,200 of record CAODLS013310799.1, on the reverse strand, counting down.
TCGAGATCGACAGAGAGAGAACAGAAGCTAGGAGGGAGGGACCAGATATGGAGGAGAATAGGGTGGCGAAGATTAGGGTTAGAGAAGAGAGAGGGAGTGAGATGTAGATGGAGAGAGAGGGAGGGGGGATAGAGAGGTGAGTGAGGAGACAAAATTAAAAAAAATAGATATAAATATTGTTGTATTATAGAATATATAATTAAAAATGTGTTAAAATAACTATCTTTTAAAAGGATGTTGTGAAATTGAAAACATAAATAGAAATAAGTATATTAGGTGTAATTTCCTCTAAAAAAATCTATTACAGACTCGAACTCTAAAAGACTAAAAAGCTCTTATTAAGAGAGAAGCTCTTTTTAAGAGAGAAAAACTCTTACCAGTTGATTATAAGTAATATTTTATGGTGTGGAATCTAATCTTGTAAATTGATCTCCCAAAAAGTCAACTTAGATTTCATGCTTAAAATTGTAGCATGTTGTGGTCGTTTCTCCAATAAAAAATTACATTATATTCAAATCTTACATTTTGAATCGTTTAGGGAAAAGAATTAATGGTGTTTAAAGAAAAAAAAAAACTCATGGCAAGATGATATAACGTGGAATTAATCTAATTGATAACTTAAATAATCTCTTCTTAAACCACTTGCCCAACATCTCAATTACTTTTTTTAATGAAATCATCGACATTCAAATATATTTTAATCAAATTCATGTTCGAGCCAAGTAGAAATTTATAGACAACAAAACATGTACCACAATCCTCGTTTCTCATGGTAGATTAGTCGTTAATCATTAATTTTTTTATCCAGAATAAAATAACAAAAAAACATATAAAAAATGTATACATAAAATCACCATTGCCAACTAAGTTTTTTTGAAATCCATTGCCAACTAAGTTAAATAATTAAGATCGGATCAAATATTGTTCTTGTGTCATTATCTCAACATGTTCTTCACCATTTAATCAAAACAACATGTTCTTGGAGACCATGACCCAACAAGGACCAATATTATTAGACGTCATGACCACGGTAACACAAAACTATATACATTTAATACACATAAATAAAGTCATTTAAATCATCCAAGATTGATCAATGTGATCTTGGCTTAATCCATAGGAACCTTGAACTTGTTTTATTTTTTCTTGTTATCCTTGAATTTTGCATGGTAATTATTTATCTCCTGAACTTGTAAAAACGTGGCAATTAAATCTCTCTTGAAAAGTTCATGGGCTAATAAAAAAAATATATTTAGGATTACTATGTATTAAGCCTAGTGATATTAAAGTAATATTTAGTGTAAGGAGGTTGACATCCCAAAGCGCAAAATTCTTTTAAGTCAGTTCTAATGTCTTTCAAAAGATTAATCAAATAGACATAAACCGTGGATGTGTAATGTTAAAAGGGAAAAAAATTGGTTTTTAGTAGTAGAAATTTCAGAATTGGATAAGTAGCCATTTTGTGCAAGTGTTATTGAACCCATCATTACACGTTTACAAGTTGTTCTAAATTGCCATTTTCAGTTCTTGAAAGGGAGCTCTAAGCAAACTCAATATTAGTATCAGCTTCGCTTGAAGCAAGCTTGACTTGCTGCCTTAGTCATTTGCTCCACATTAATTCCAGCATTACACATGTTGGCCATAGCTCTACTGTATTTCTTCCCATACCATGACAGAAATCCACACTTGTTCGCATACTCTTTCATCTGTTTCACAAAATGAAGTAAAATCATTGAGATTCAAAACTCTAGTAAAGAGAGAAAATCCGTGCCATTTCATCACAGTTCTCGGTAATAACTAATGTAAAAGATATAAATAGATACAAGCATTTTTAAGCAATCCCAGTCATCAACAAGAGGCTGTCCTGAAGGCCTAACAAAGTTCAAAATCTCTGGTCCTTTCTTTTCACCAAACAAAAGTTTTGCAATTCTATTTACGCTTCTATCCACATGCCTTCTATGAGCAAGCACGTCTTCCAACTTCTTTACAGCCTCAGTTCTTTGGTCTGATCCTTCAAGGGTTTTATCGATCTATATTTGAGTTAAAGAACTGAAACAAATTCCAATTGTGTTAAAACAACAGTAACTCAATTTCGCTATATCTAGAAGAGTAATTAGCGAACCTTGAGTTTAAAATGAAGAAGATCTGCATCACGTTGCTTGACAAGTTTTGTAATTGAAGGGAAATTCTGAGGAAGAGAAGTGAAGTTTTCATTCACAAGTTCTGTGCCAATGTAAAAAGACACAAAATCTTTACGAAGTTGCATGCTTCCATACTCCATTACATGAGAGCCAAGGGTTATATCATCACTTCCTGTTCTTCTTTTAACCTAATTTACAAACATTAATTAATGAACATTAATTAGAATGAAATTTCTAAGGAAAAGTAGTATTTTTTTTCAAATTGAATTGTTGGTATTTTTGAAAGCACTATTTTATGTACCACGGTGTATTGCTTCCCCACAGTTTCCTTGCTCATGTCATGTATGTCACTGTATCCAAAACAAAAAATGTGTGAAAAAAGGTTCCTCTCTCGAAAGATTTCTTTCTGAACTTGCAAATCGGTCAATTACATCATCAAAATCCGATAAAGTGAGACGTCTTTTTAAAATTATAATATGCAAAAAAAATGTAATATACTAAACTAATATGTTGCAAACAAACATATGTGAGGAACTCGTTGAATATATGATATATATTAGCAGATGAAATGTATCGACGAATTTGGTTTTAAAATTTGATAATAATAAATAGGGAAAAGAAATTGGGATAAAATCAACCTGTCTTCCATCCAAGAAATACTAAAAACATCACCCAAACAAGTATCAAAGCCTTGAGGAGGAGGAGGAGGAGGAGGAAATGAATCAGGACAATAAGCAGCATAACTAGACTCCTCTGCATTTGCAGCTGTAACTGCATATATGTTCCAGTTCTTTGGAAGTAGCCCTTCAAACATTTACATACTTCCTGACTCACATGCTTCCATATAAAATACCTATTTCAATGTGTACCCATCATTAATTGATTAATCATTTCATTGTAATTCACATGATATGATATAAATTTTGTGAACTGATAGATAGTATTCATAATATCGATATCCGTGCGTTTTTCTCTCTCAAATTTATGAGAAAATTAAATAAAATCTTAAATTTTAATTAATCATTTTATGCTTAATCATTGTCATACCATGCGTTTGTAAGTTTTTTCCTCGTATTTTTTCTTGAGAACTTTTATTAGGTCTTTAGCATAAAAACTTTTACCAGAAGGCACACCTGTAAAATAATTAAGAGAAATTAAAATTTTTGGAAACAAAACAATTATAAATTCAGAAATTTTTGTGAGAGAAAAAAAAATACCAACTAAGCCTGCTGCACCATGGTCAGCAAAGTAGATGAAGATATGATCATTTGGACCACTATTTACAACTTTGCCACTACCACCACCACTTAGAGCAGACTTGTTTCCAAGAAGTACTGCAAAGAAGTTGTCTTCTGTTGCATTATTTCCAGTGTAATCCTGACAGTGATCAATTATAAATCATGATTAAAAGCTAGTCAATAATTTAATAAACTATATTTAAATTAATGTGGTATTATTAATTTAAAAAAGAAAGAACCTTAGGAACTCCATGATAGACATCAATGCCATTAGGTTTATTAATGATGATACCAGGCCTGGGGTTTTCAGGATTAAATGCAATATCATCATACATGAAAACAACCATGTTTTCGTCTTTCAATCCTCCTTTCTTCAGTATTTGATATGCATGACATATATCAGCCTGAAACCATATTGAAATCCAAATACATTATTATAAATATTCAGAAAATTTGGTTAATTACTCATAGTTTTTTAATAAAAAATGAACTCATAATTGTGGCAAAAAAAAAAGTGACCTGATGTCTGTAATTTTCATAACCATTTGATCCAGCAACCAGAACTGCCCATCTTTTGCCAGTGGAATTTGTGTGTGGTGATGAATCTTCAGAAGCTTCATTGATGATTTGCTGATCACATTGAGCCATATAACTAATTAATACAAGGAAGAGCACTACACCATAGCCATAGTAGGACACCATTGTTTTTGCTTCAGTAGTTTCTATCAATGTGAAAATATTGTCAAATTGAGAAAATAATTACCAATTGAAGTTAATTTGTAGTGTTTTCAGATTATTTTCTTCAATGAAAGGTAGTAAAAAATGGCATTAAATTTCAATAAAAAAATCTAAACTAGAATGTTTTATAAACATAAGGAAGAGGGTAATCAAGAAAATGCATTACAGAATGAAAAAATTGAACAAAATAAAAAATATTATAACATATAAAATAATTTGAACACAAGTAACAAAGAGAATCAAGGCTAGAAATTTATGTAAATTATAAACAGAGTTTGATTAATTGCAACTTACAAAGGTCTTAAGAGATGATTATTATGAGAGAGAAGGCAGAGTATTCATATTAACTTTGAAGCCAAAATGAATGGTTGAGATTAGATATTTGATATAAACTAAAATTGGGCTCCATAAAATTATGGGAAAGTTGATCTGTTACAAACTTTACCACTACTGTGAGCTAAGTAAACATGGAATCCACATTGGTATGGTGAGATATGGGTGTGAAAACAATACCATTTGATGCCATTTCTGAAACTCCATTAGCAACTGCTCATCCTTTAAAGTTAAAAATGGAAACTATCTTGGCAAATATGAGTATACATTTGATTGAAGAAACTTTGGCATGGATATATGTGTAAATACCATTCCAGAAAATGTGAGGTGGAGTTACACACATGAGAAATGTTTCTTCCACCCAAATGTTAATGATCATCTTTTTGGAATGGGGAGGATTTTGTAAAATCCATTTTTTCTAAAACGTAAAATTTCTTTGGCCAAAATCTTAGGGCCTGTTTAGTTGTGAAAAATTTTCACTTTTTTTTTTTAAAAATAGGAAATAGAAATAGAAAAATAAAAAATTTGTTCATGTAACACTAAATTTTCTATTATTTTATATGTTTTTTAAAAAACAAAAACAAAACAGAAAATAGAAAATAAGAAATAGAAAACTGATTTATCAACTAAACCTAGGCTTATATTTTTAGAAGCGAAAAAGGATTAGTTGAATGATTATTAATAATTAAAATAAACGAGGGCTTCAACACCAATAGTAAGAAAAAAAATGAAATTACAAGATTGTGCTTATTAATATAATGGTATTGAAGTAGTTTTTAACGAAAGTGGTTGAAGACTTAATTACATGTAATGTTATTCCAAAAAATACGAGCTGGAATTCAAACTTACAGCTTTACAACTGTAGATTAATGCAAATGTGGAATCATAATGTTAAAAACCACACTGATCTTCTGCCGAAATTCTGTCAATAGAGTTCACACTGGTCTGGGTACCAAATAATCTTTTATTTATATAGAAATATATGTATTGGCTCGTCTTTGGGGTTCAATATACAAAAAGCAAGCCAGACCCTACACGTTCAGGATTGGCATGCCTATATCTACTTGTTAACATCTACTTGGCTTGTATGGAACAAATTCTAATGCTTAGACTATCTTTTTCTCCTCCAAGTGATGTGTACTGTAAACCTCATAATGTAAAGCCAGAAACAGAAAGAAGAGAAAAATAGGTTCATTAGGCACCATTGCTGTCAAAATATGATTCTTACTACCACACTTGTACATGACGCAAACTGCATTGAGTACCATGGAGATTACTTATCAGTGTTAGTATCAGGCCAACAGAATCCGGCCTCCTCTTGTATTATTAATAGCATTCGTCCTTTTAGTTTGGACTTGTTGGCTTTTTTTGACTCAATCTGGGCTTCATAGTGTTATGGTGCAAATGGTGTAATTCCCACCTCAGTATTTTTGTTTTAGAGAAAGAAAATTGATTGCGTGTGATTGGATTGGACTGTCCATTTGTATAATGCTGCTGGAAATTCTTGTGGTATTATTGTACTACTTAGTCTTCACAAGACAGATACATGAAAACAAAATATTAGTAGCTAACTAATGCATTAACAGTCACAGTAAAATGTGGGTGCTTTCCAACTAGTTTTTGCACACTGAAACTAAATTTCCTACCAAAACCAATCTTAACAACTTAAACCGAAAGGTATTTAGATAGTGATGATTTAATAAAAAAAAAATTAGCACTTATTTTTTTTCGGGTAATTAAAATATGAATAAATGTACCAAAACCTTGGATGTAACCATTCAATATGAGCTACGCAAAGTTGCATAAATAGGCACAACATTAGTGAGCAGAAGAAAGAAACATAGCAATTGATGCATGATGCTTTTGGAAATTAAAAAAAGAAAAAGCACCTTTGCTCAATTAATAACACAAGATTAAGACACTCAATGACACTTTGGGGTATGATGGCATTGATTAAAACCTTTGTGAACCAAAAACACATCTTCAAACTAAAGCAATCTAAGAATAATTAACACTCTTAAACCGACCATTCAAGGCAAAGTCATTGAAATGCTAACACACACATGCCCACCCACTAATATCACCATCATCAATGTAATCAATCCAATTTCTCAACAAAACCTACCCAACTCACCCACCTTTTATTAGTTTTAGAGAGAGAAGAAAAGAGGTTAGTTGATGTCAAAGAAGGTAAGCTAATATTGCCCATTTCTCCCTCAAAAGACACCTACAAGGTCCCAACCCCATCACAATCCTTCATTTGATGACCTTCTCAATAAAGATTTAAAGAATCCATAACAATATCCACTCAAATCCTTCACTATCCACTAGTAAAATCCACCATATCATGGCATCCGCAGGGATCATTTGAAAGGAGATCTAAGAGACCAGAGAAAATACCTAGTTTTCTTTTGTTTTTGAATCAGAAAATATCTAGTTAGTTTCAATTAAAATGTCTGAAAAATTCTCCAGGACTAACTATTTAAGCTTGTTTTGAAAGAGTGACTATTAAGTATATCATAATACAACATGAACTATAAACAAAGAAGTGAGTCTTGAAAGAAACAAATAAAAATTAATAAAGGTATAGCCATGTAACAACAATCAGTTTTACATTGTGACAAAGGATACATTCATTATATGACTATCAATATATCTGACTCCATAGCTGCTGCACCTCCTTATCAACATAACATCATCCAAATTAGATCAGAACTCTAGGAAAGAAATTGTCATCCCAGAGCTCAAACCCGATGAGAGTTAAAGTAATATTCCAGTGAAAGAGACCATTAAAGATACAAACTCATGGTTTCATTGCAAAATGAAACATGTAACCTTAATCAGTAATGCAAACAACATACAAAAAAATAATCCTAGAAGCAGAATTGTTGGAAATGAGAGCACCTAACCTGGACAGGGTTTCCTTCACATCGCCCAGGAAGGCAGTTCCTTTCTTCTGATTTGCTTTTAAATATGAAATGGTAATAAATTGAATAATAGTGTTGCTGAAACTTAGCCAATTTTTTACCCTCCACACTTCTCCAACGTTACGTTGTAAACTTCAAACTTGCCGTTGGCCAAAAACTTGCAAAGAATATGTACCTTGGAGAAAATACCTTTTACCTATCTCAGTGAAGTTAAAAAAAGAATCCATGTTTACTACTACACTACGACCTGCTGCTGCGGATCAAGCTGCATTTGCTCAAGCCAAGATTCAATGACGGAATCAATTTGAGGATTAGGATTCATGCCCTCACTGGATGATGTAGCGACAGAAACTTGCTTTGGCAACTTATCCTTCATCATCTCTGGGGGTGATTCCTTGACTAGGGATTGGACCCATGACAGGTCAGGCTCCTCGCTATTTTTCCCAAACTCAAATGACGATGATCTTTTTAAACGCCCAAGTTCATCACCACCAACTGACCAGTCTAACTTCCCGTTAGGAGATTCCCACTTAGAAAAGGAATTTGAATTTACAGGAGATCCCACCATGGTACTGGCTAAAGGGTTATTAGATCCAAGCTCCCTTGAGCTAAGACTACGTAACTGTTGCTGCTGCTTCTCCCTCTGGAGAACTGGAGAAAGCCGACCTCCCATTGGAGAGATGGGTTCCATACTTCTTGGTGACATTCTTCCAATGCCAAATGATGCCTGTAGCAGAGGATGCTCAATATTTTTAGGGGAGAATACACTTGTATTGATGGGAGACAACATGCTCTGCTGCTGTTGAAATGGATTGCGAATAGCTGACTTGTGCGTTGGAGAGAAAACTGCAGCTGCTTGATCAGCATATCTAGGAGAGGTTATTTCAGCAGAAAACAGCTCGTCAAGGTTTGAAGGAGTTAGCATTTTGGGCCTACCAGAATGACTCAGTGATGCTGAGTTATTGTGGGCCTGTGAATAACACGTTAAATCATTCGAAATATGTTGCTGTGGATCAAAGTCAGCTAACATATTAAAACCCTCAGGTGGAATATCTCTGGCACTAAGGGATGATCTCAAACGACTGGATTGCAGATTGCTTCCAGGGAGATAAAGTGTTGGCACATTTGGCTGTGGCCAGGCAACAGACGAGTGGGAAATACCATTTGCAGAAGGTGACATAGGCTGGTTAAAAGGAGTGGGAGACATGGCTGATACTGATGATGGGGAACCAGGCAAAAGGCTCAAGGCAGCAGCCATGTCCATCACACTAGCCGCAGATGCGGCTGCACGTGGGGAAGGGGCTGCAGATCCAGTAGAGACATAGAGGGGCCTGAGTTCCTCAGGTGTATGAGCGAAAAAGCACACCTGTCTGTTGCAGTTGTTACCATCTTTGCAAAGCCGAGTGCGGTATTGCGCGGGATGTAGCCAACACTCAAAGACCCCGTGAGCATATTCACACATATCCCCACGCCTACAAGCCCCTTTACGAAAATCAGGGCAAGGTACACAGCTGTAGTGGAATTTACGAGGGTCTCTTCGGCGTGCATTCTCTCCAGGATGGACAAAAGGGCACTCCGTCCAGTCATGGGAATAGGCCCGAGAACACGGGCGGACCTTGAAAGAAAACATGCGAAATTCATCAGTAGCATAAATGCTATTCTTGATGTCAGGAAGAGATGGATCAACTGGGTACTCTTTCTTCTCTGATGTAGAGCCTCTAGGCTGCTCATTAAACTTTGAGGTCATTGCAGAAGATGCCAAAACAGAAGGTGAAGGTGGTGACCCATTCTCCGGCGATGATGAAAGAACTGGCGAACTAGAA
>CAODLS013308954.1:0-21039 GCA_948243855.1 Flueggea neowawraea | reverse complement strand
TTGAAAAGGATTAAAATGAAAAAATGTTTATTCTAAGTTGATATTAAATTGATATTTAGGTTGTAAAAAGTAATTTAAAAACAAATAAAAATAAAATGTAGAAAATTTTATTTGAAGTTGATATTAGGTTAATATTTTAGTTGGAAAAAGTAATTTAAAAAAAGTTGAAAATAATTAAAATAAAAAAAGGAATTAAAAAACAAAAAAACAGAGACTAAAATAAAAAAAAAACAAAAAAAAAAGAAAAACTGATATGTTATGTAAGTAAAACAGCATCGTATCAAATAATAAAAGATGTCGTATGACATAAGAAAAAATCAATGGCCGCTCTTTGTAATTAATTTTTTAAATGGATTGTTTTTGTAATTGACCCTAAAATAAAAGTGTGATTTTCCCTAAGGGCTAATTACATAATTCTATCAACAAAAAACAAAAATTAGAATTTTAGGCCTCAGCGCGTCACATATTTCTTATCTTATACGCCACATCTCAAATTTTGTACGTCAATTACTTATAAAACAAGAAATGCATGTTTCTTTTTCTTTTAAAATGACAAATATCACAATTGGAGGCTCAACAATTTCAAAAAACTATGTACTCTGGATGGTAAAAATTTAATTACTCTTCTTTCAATCGTCTTTGTCAACATAAATAAATAATTTTTTTAATCTAAAATATGCTTATTTATTAATACTCCCACTATTTTTGCCTTCGTTTCTGCTTTTTTTATCCATCATTTCATTTAAATTTTGATAAATTTATTTTACAAAATTTAAAAATAATCAAATGTGCTAATTTAATATATATAATACCACTGTTGATTTCTCTTCATTATATATCCAATAAATAAATAAATAAATAAATAAACCCATTTATTTATTTAAAACAATATTCCCAAATGTATTTTTATGTAACTAGAAAAAAAAGCACAAATGTATCTTTACGGTACTTTTTTTACAAACTAACAAATGTATAATATATAAACTTAAAAAAATATAAAATAAACTAAATATCAAATTAAAATAATTAGAAAAATTCTTATAGAAAAGTTGTTTATTAAACTAAAAAAAATCAAATAACAATATAAAAATGACCTAGAAAACAACTAACCAAACAAAATATAATTTAAAATTGAAAAATTTATAATTCATTTTTTTTTTAAAAAAGAAACGATCAAATGCATTAAACTAAATAAATAAATAAAGTACAATGATTGCACACAAAAATCAACAAAAAAATAACAAATAACAAGTCAAGAAAATTGAGAGTTTGCACATATAAAACAAGATAACAAGGAAAAACAAAAATTGATACAACCGAAAATCAACGGAAAAATAACTAATAACCAACTAAATCAAATTAAGAGTTTTAATTGATGTAACAACCATAAATCAACTGAAAAACAACCACTAACTAACTAAAAAATTAATCAAAAAATCAATAAAAAAACTAACAAACTAAAGAAAATTGAGTGAAAATCAAACATAAATCAAATAATAAATAACCACTAACTAACTAAACAAAATTAATCAAAAAATAACCAAAAAAATAAAAAATTAACAAAAAAATAAACACTAACCAATTAAAGAAAATTAAGCAAAAAAACAACAAAACAAAACAACTAAAAATAACCAAAAATAACCACTAACCAATTAAATCAAATTAAGCAAAAAAAAATCAACCAAACAAACAAAAAATATCCAAAAAAAACAACTAACGAAAGCAAATTAAGCAAAAAATAATCAAAAATCAATCAAAAAATAACCATTAACCAACTAAAGAAAAATAAACCAGAAAATAACTACAAATTAAGTGAAAAATTAACCAAAAATTAATCGAAAAACAACAACTAACTAACTAAAGCAAATTAAGCAGAAAACAATAAAAAAACAACCATTGACCAACTAAAGCAAATTAAGCAAAAAAAATCAACCAAAAAAACAACCACTAACCAACTAAAGCAAATTATACAAAAAGTCAACCAGAAATTAACCGAAAAATAACCACTAACCAACTAAAGCAAATTAAGCAAAAAATAACCAGAAAATAATAAAAAATCAATCAAAAAATAACCACTAACTAACTAAAATAAATTAAGCAAAAAATAACCAAAAAACAACAAAAAAATCAATCAAAAAAAACTGCTAACCAACTAAAACAAAGTAAGCAAAAAATTGACTAGAAATTAACCTAAAAACAACCACTAACCAATTAAATCAAATTAAGAAAGTGAAATAAAAAATCAAATAAAAAACAATAATAAATCAATTGAAAAACAACAACCACTAACCAACTAAAGTAAATTAAAAAAAAAACATCAACTAGAAATCAACTGAAATATTGAAATAGATTCCAATGGATAAAAATGCTATTTTCTTTTTCCTACTTGCCAAGTAAATTATGACTCTTATTCAATTAAAATAGAATAAAGTCAAAAAACTATTTAATAAAAATTTTGAAAAGGCCGTTGTTAGCATGATAGTAATTTTACATTATTTATTACATAATCATTGTTGACAAGTAAGCACAACAAATAATAAAATTACAAGATGCATGTTTTTGGTAGTAACATTTAAAGAAATTTTTTTTTGAGGAATTTTTTTTCCCATTTAAAAGTATGTGAGAGTTGATTAATTACATTTTTGGCAAAAATATTCAATACATACACTTTTTAAATTTCATTAAATACATACGTAGTTAAAAAAAGGCTATTTTTTCATCTTGAAACTATATTTAAAAATATGTTGTTAAAAACATACAAGAATATAGTTAGTTTAAACTATAAATAACTATTTTAGAAATTATGCTGATAAAATGCATGTTCTTTCACTTTGGAAAGTAGAAAGAAGAAAATAGTATTTTTTTATTTTAGTTTCAATATTTCTTTTATTTTTTGTGGATAAATTCTTTTTCTTTTATTTTTTCAGTGTTGAAGGTTTTTTTTTGTTTTTAATAGTACAGACTGGGTATTTTTTTGTTATTTTTTCTAGTTTCTAAATGGTTTTGTTTTTCTGTTTTTCAATTTTTCATTTAATTTTTAGTTAAGGGAATTAGCATTTTCTCATTTGATTTTGTGTATAATCATTTTTTATTTTGTTTGTACCAATGGTTTTTTTGTTTTCTCTTTGTTTTTTCAAAATGCGAACTAGTTATCATGTCTTCATTCAAAAACAAACAAAAAATAAATATAAATAATAAATCAATAAATAAAAAATAAAAAACAGCAAGTGAAAATGAAAAAATCAATTTAATAGAGAATAATTAGTTCAAGTAGGCTTGAGAAAAAATATTTTATTGGATAAAATAGAAAAAAAAATTAAGCGAAAAAGGATAAAAAATAAGAAATGCAAAAACATAAAAGTTGGGTCGTTGGGCCATGTAAAGAACGTGCCAACCATGCAAAAAAAATGCAAGTGTGCCACTAAATGCAAGAATCGGCGTATAAAATATGAAGAAGTTGCATAAATATGAGAAGTTCATAAATATAAGAAGTCCAATTAGATTCGATTTACGTAAATGTTAAGTGAAAAGGAGTTCATGAGTCGTAATTTCCTCTTTTACCTGATGTGTGCTCGAACCCAACTTTTACAATCCAAACCATAACAGCCCATCAACTTACACGATTTGGTGAACTTTCGCAATGAAAATTGAGGCATAGTGTGCTCTTTAGGCCTATTCCAATTCCAATAAGGCCCACTAATAACCAACTTAACGTCCCCTCTCCATTCTCAAGCAATTGGAATCTGGAAGCTTAGAATACACACAGCTTGGCTTCTCAAAGCATAAAACCTCCAAGCATTCTCCATCCACAGCCCAATTCCAGTAAAGGTCCAAGCTTTCGTCAATGAAGTGCAAAAGATTCCTATCGGTCCCTGTCTTTAGTGTGCTTCTAGTATTGGGTTTTGTGTATTATACAACAATTTTCGTTTTCATTGATGATTGGGTGGGTTTGCAGAGCTCAGCAGGGTCTTTGAATGCTTTGATCTTCACTTTTGTGGCTTCTCTCTGTGTTTCCTCATTTCTGGCTTGCGTTCTCATCGACCCTGGTCATGTTCCTTCCTCTTTTGTACCTGACCTTGAAGGGAATTCTGTATCAGATGAAGGACCCCACAAAAATGTAAGTGCGTTATGTTATGGTTTCTTTATTATTTTACTTTTTTCCTTTTTTGTTGAATTGATGAGGAGAGTGAAAGGGATTTGGCAATTTTTGGCTTGGTTTTACAAAATTTTGATCTTTGGTTTGTGGCTGATTATTGAGGAATTAGCGAGGAATTTTATGTGTATTGAGTTGTTAAGCATTGCTGCTCATGCTTCTTGGAGTTGATGTGAAATTGTCTTCTTATCGAATTCAACATGGATTGATTTTTATAAATTGTTTTAGAGAATGGTTGGATGTCTTTTTGGCTGGTTTAAGCATAGGTGTCATCTTGTTGCTTTCAAATATGAATCATAAAGAAGAGGAAGAATTTTATTTGATCTTTTTTTTTTTGTCGCAAATTACAAGTAAGATGAGTAGTTAATTAAATTGCGCTTTGAATTGGAGGAGAACTTAAATATATTGCATTTAGTGGCATTACAAGCAATTATGTCGAATTAGTAATTTGGTGACTTGAATCTTCTTTTCAACAATGAATCTTTTTGATAGTGTTACGGTGGTTCAACAGTGCTCTTGCTTAATCCCCTCCTCAAGTAGATCAAATATAGAAATTGAAGTATTTCCAGCTCAAACATTTGCTAACAAAACTAGAACCGGTTATGTGTATCAAGGTTCAAGTCTGTATTAATTGATCAGTTAATTGTGCAGCATTGTTTTCGTGTAACTGGATCAGGAGTATTTTGCTAAATGCGGCCACCCACATGTGAACCTTTACTTGTTAACCACATTTGCACTAACAGATCCTTGATCTCTAACAGAGTTCACAATCAAGGCAATGTGACAAGTGCCGTCAATACAAGCCTCCCAGGGCTCATCATTGCAGGGTATGCCAAAGGTGTGTTTTGAGGATGGTAGGTTGAAATTAAGTTTCTTTTGTAGGTTGAATTTCATTTATGCTTGACTTGGGTTTATGTTAATGATTTCAGTGGAATACCAAATGCAGGATCATCACTGTCTATGGATAAATAATTGTGTTGGTTACCGGAACTATAAAGCTTTTTTCATATTAGTTTTCTACGCTACTACTGCAAGCATCTACTCTGTGGTAAGTGTAATTTGCTTTTGTTCCCTTTTCTTCAAATTAATTGATTCCGTGAAATTTAATGGGAGACTCTTGCCATAGGTGATGTTAGTATGCTGCATCTTTCAAAAGGATTTGGATTTCCGAGGAAACCTCAAAGTTTTTTATGTAAGTAAATATGTAATCTATTAACAGTTTATTGATTGTGCTCTTTTACTTATGGTGGATTTAGTTGGAACTTATGTAATGGACTAAATTTTATTGAGTGCATTTGCTTCATTGTGTGTAATTTCTCAGAGATTTGTAAATAAGTCTAGTACTTTGATTCTTTAGGTAAGTCTAATACTTGAGTCTTTAGGTCACTTCTGGGACAATGGTTTTTGGCCTTAGCACAACTCTTGGAGCATTATTGGTTTGGCATATTTACCTCATGGCACATAATATGACAACCATAGAGGTATGCTTTGATTCAGTTTTTTGAACTAGGGTATCTACGCAAATAGCTGTTCGGTATTATTAATGAAGCGACTGGTTTGAGCAGCATTACCAAGGAAGACGGGATGCATGGTTGGCTAGGAAGTCTGGGCAAAATTATCGGCATCGCTTTGACCTTGGTGCTTACAAAAACATAACCACGGTAACTCTCTCACTTCCTCCTCCTAACTTTATTCATCCATGCATGTGTAGACAAGCACTTGGTGGCTGACTCTGCAATTACCACTGTTTTTCGTAGTCTAAAACAAGAGTGATTTTATGTTGTTAACTTGGTTTCCCATTTTCTGATAACTTTATTCATCTGCTTCTCCTTCAGGTGCTGGGTCCAAACATGCTGAAATGGTTATGTCCAACAGCGATAGGCCATCTGAAAGATGGAATGAGCTTCCCTACTTCCCATGATAGCTGATTCGCATTCTCCATCTCTACTTGGCTCGCCAAAAAACAGTACTTCTCATAAAAGTTTGTTTCAGCTTACATTTTTTCTTTCTTTCTATCATTCCATTCTTAGGTTGAAACTTGAACGTAGAAAGAGCAACATACCAGCCCGGATGCCGTGGCTTTTACCGATACGTACATAAGTTTTTGAAGCATAATGTAAGCATAGGATCTGTTTAGGTGTATAAACTTTTATTTTATACACGGCTAGATTGCAATCCATGATGTTTTATTGTCAGTGTAGAATTGTACACAAATCCTGTCATGTAACATACAGAATTACACGTTTCAATTAATTTGTTGTGGCTGCAGCAAAAGTTGTTTTTGATTTAATTTTTTATAATACTGCTTTTAAATTCTTGATTAGTTCTACTTGCTCTCTTCTTTATTGAGACAAGATTACACCAGTATTATCCCTTTTCAGTTTTGATTCTGTTTACTGTCTCAAATGAATTCCAAGTTATAGTCGATCTGTCGTATGCATAACTTGAGGATCTTACAAAGACGACTTGTCGTCTATATCCAATCATTTGTAATCGCGGGTGAACGACTCATCTCGTCTTCTTGTCATCCATCACACAGTATTAGGATTATTACATTCTTCTTGAAATTTTGAATTAAATTTATTAGATGTTAATTCTTTAATTTATTTTTTTTACATTGAATGTTATTGTCATTTTATTTTGTTATAATGAATCGAACCCTGAACCTCACATGTAAATCCTAAACACCTAGTTCTCTCGAGCAATGATATTTCAACTTGATCAACTATTATTATACAAAATTCTACTTTGTTTGGTGAATTAATCGGTCATACTTAAATTAATAAAAGAGGGTTATTTTTTGTTAACTCAAAATTACAAGTGACACTAATTATATGTTTGCATCGATCAAGTACAAAATTGCTAGTGCTTGGACCATTTTTTTCATGTCAACATCTAGGGCTTGGAATCTGGAGAGCAACGCTATCAATTCAACCATTATATTCTTCTGAACAATCTATTGTGATTTACACAAGGCATGCACTATATCCACATCTAGTACACGTGTCTTCCTTAAGACAAGATTAGTGGTGTAATTAAGGAAGATTCATCTCGACAAAATAGATTCTGTCTTTTACTAGGTTTGATGTTTATCCTGATTTCATGATTCACTTGCTTATGAATCTTGGTCACTGTTATTTTAGTTTGCGAATGCTTTAACAAACTTAAACTATTTGCTTGAGCGAATTAAAATCTTGCAAACTGCAAAGTGATATCTTAGTTTAGTAATGGTGGGCCATTTTGTGGAACCCTACTGTGTTTGCCATTAGTAATGTTGTTTCTTTTTGTGCCTGTTTATGAAATTGATCGATAGGAGAGTTGACTTCGGAACTGACTAGCTAATCAGAGTCCTCAGGGTTTGGATGGCGGGGGATGAAGTTCGTCAATCTGGCAACTGGTTACGTCTTTCACAACAGAAAATAATAGAGTGATCACCAAAAAAAAAAGTTGAGCGTTGTGCAAGAGCATTTATATTTAAGTTGAGAGCAGTGCTAGAATCGTCTTCAGCACTAAAAAAACAGTACAATTTCTTATTGGAGCAAATAAAATGACTCCCTCCTACTCACCTCCTTTTATCTCCTAAAATTCTTAGGCCGCACACTGTTGCAGCCTTTCTTTCGCTTCCATACGTCTTCTCCTCTGATCGATTTTTTCTGCCTCCTACCCTTTCTCTCTTTGCTTCTCCTAAGCATGGCCCTCCGGTGGCTGTGTCGTGTTGCTTTGTGCTGTTAATGATGTAGTGCCTATAATGGTGTCGTTAGTCATTTTGGTTGTTTTGACTTGTGTTTTGTGTTCTGTAGTGTGCTCTGGTCGTGATTAGCAATTTTAATGATATTGTGGATTCTGATTGTGTTCAATAACTGAAGATATATATGAGAAGAAGATAATCAAGAGTCGAAAGCATCCCTTGAGTTAACCACCAAAATTAAAATCCAAATAACAGGAGAAGACCTTTCGCATCCCACTCAAAGTAACAAAACCCTCAAATCCCTTCCAAACTTCCTAAACAACAATGGAACACCACATCTACAACTCTTCTACGTCTTTTTATCAGAATTAGATGTTAGGAGGTTTACTACTTGGAGACACTTCATCCCATCATAAATACATCTCTAGATTTAGATGTAACAATAACATTGGATAGATTTTTTCGATCAGTAGTGAGAATCCCAAAGTGAAAATGTTAAAACTCAATTTACTTAATCAAACATAACTATTGAATTTATTTATTTTTTGAATAGAAATGTTCCCACAATTAAAAGAATGAAACTGTCTAAAAAAAGGGATTTAAAGCATTAATCATTCTTTCTTCTCTCAATACAATAGTAAAGCTAAAATTTGGCTAAGAAGGGGTCCAAACAGAGCAGATGGACTTGATCATAGAATAAAATGATGGGGACCAAACAGAGCAAGTAGGCGGAGTATCCTTAGAGATCTTTTGGACAGCCAGTGGGATCGGCCGACCTTGTCCAACCTCACCTGGCTCCACCATTGTCTCAATAAATATTATTTTTTAAGACTTGAACACTATCATTTAATAAGTAAAAATTACTCCAAATAAGTGTTCTTATCACTAATTTGATAGTTTGTTGGTGAGCTCAAAACATATTTAAAGCTCATATGATGGCGACAAGTAATTTTAAAGGACAAGGATAATATTTTGGATCAAAATATACCACGCAAGTATGTTTGGATTTATTGTTGAATTCAATTTATATGTCCTTATCATATTCCTGCTTCTTGTCCTTCCTTGTGTCTTAACCATCAATCTCCTACTGTTCCATCAGACTAGAGGCACCAACTCATGTGTTCAATTGCTTTTTCAAAAATGAAAAAAAAAATAATAAAACCGAATGCTGAGAAAACTGATCTAAATTTTCCATGTTCTCATATTGATATTTATGAGTTTTATTTAGTAGTAAGTGAAAATGGTTTACTACTTAATGCTAATGACATGTTTGTTTAGTAGTTAATATACATATATAAAACAATATACCAATATACTTGTAAGTCATTGGTACTAAAGTTGTCTCCAGCACGAAAGAGTCATGAATTCCATTTCAACAGTAATAAATAAAATGATTTTAACTCATTGATACATATAAAAGACAATATTCAAGATATCGGTAAGAATAAGAAAAATAATTACTCTCATTTACAATTAGTTAAAATACTACTATCCAATCCAGGGGGAGAAAAAAGGGTAATACCAGAAATGGTTTCCTTTCCAATATTTCACTAATTTATTTAGAAGTTTGGTTTATTCGCAACCTTCACAAAATTCCATGTTTTTTATGCAATTATGTGATTAAATCCAAACCCACCTACCAGACCAATATGTCAACAGCAGGAAAATTCATATGAAATTTTTTTAGTAAAAGATTCAGTTTTTGCAACTATCTTAGATACGTATAATCACCTTTATTAGGTCAATAATAATATAGGACAGCAATTAATAATATTTTTGATTTCAAATTATTGTAATTGTCAATAAATGAGGACTAATGACAATCATGCATATGATTCTAATGTTCATTTTAAAAGGGAAAAAAACCCATGTGCCTAATATAAATATTATTTTGTTTTGTTACAGATCTTGGCCTTTCAAATAATTACAAATATTGATACAGATCTATAAATTCTTTCATTTTTTTAATTATTATTGGCCATCATTTCCTTCTTATCTAAACACATAGAATATTAGAAATAAAATGTCATGCATATAATAATATAGAAAGCGAAAAAATTGAAATGGAACTTTAAATCAAAATTTTTTGTGTGGGACCTCAAATAATTAAGCTTGCAAGGCAACTATGACATTGTCCTGATAAAAGAATAAATAAATGTTGAACGATGCTTCTAAATAGATGTCAAGATCGATTGTGTACATTTACAGCTCATTGACATTTAATACTAGAGTCCAGTGCTAACAAATCGAAGATACGATTTTTATGGTTACAAATAAAATGACTTGTGAAAAAAAAAGATTGACCAGTGCTAATAAGTCGAGAGTTCAATTTATATGGGTACAAATAAATGACTTATAAAAAAGAAAAGATCGATCGTGGTACGTATATGCAGAGTGTGACTTGGAGATAAGCAAACGAAATTTCTTGATTAAGTGGCTAACTTGTTCGCGATTGAACGTCATTTGATAAGGTTCTTGCATT
Organism: Flueggea neowawraea; assembly: GCA_948243855.1. Taxonomy (NCBI): domain Eukaryota; kingdom Viridiplantae; phylum Streptophyta; class Magnoliopsida; order Malpighiales; family Phyllanthaceae; genus Flueggea; species Flueggea neowawraea. Next base: position 10,716 of record CAODLS013308954.1, on the reverse strand, counting down.
GCAATCACAGATATGGATAACTATGTATGATCAATTACACTCTAACCCAAGAGTTTTCTTCCGTTCGTCAAGTAGATTTTCGTTGGCAATAATTGTTATTAAGATGATTAAATAAAAATTATTGATGATTCAATAGTATAACCCATTTAGGTGTTAATTTCTTATGTTTGTGCCTTGATATAAACATACTGTGTGACATATAAGTTAATGTATGAACCGTCAATTAATACAAAACGGTGTCTAATTGTCATCGAGATAAGGTTAAAACAAGTTAGAGTAAAAAAGGTGTCGTTCTAACCAGGGATGGAGCCAGAATTCTGGCAAAGGAGGTGCTGATTCTGCCTAGCCAGAACCTGGCTCGCCAGAAGCACAATAGGCATAAACTCACAAATTCAATTTTTCAACCATCTCTTATCCTAAATCAATAAAAACTGAATTTTTTGTTAAAAATAGGGAAAATCATCGACTTACCAGGGACTCATCTGCACCACCAAGAAGCACAAGAGGCAAGTTTAATTCAATCTCCTTCTGTTCAGATGCAGAAGCAAATTCAGCCACATTCGACAATGTCGTTCTAACAGAAGAAACCTTGTTCTTCATGCTTTCATTCCCACCCTGAATCAGAAAAATAAAGCTATAGTTAATTGAAGCACTTGCTTTTCTCTACTTGTTATAATGATTCTACTTCCCAGGCCAAACCAACAGAGGTTTCCTGCTAAAAATTCTAATTCTTTTGCACTATCCACATCATCAAGAACAACTAAGAGTTTTTTGTGACACAGTCACACCACATATTCCTGACATAAAAGGAGTGGCCCAAGCTAGGCGTGTCCAATTTTATATCTCTCAGTTCCAAAGTCTTTGAAAGAAGTTCTTCTCCCAATCAAACTAAGCCACCGCAGTTATGAAATCTTTCCCTGGCATTAGAAAGAAAACAGCAACTTTCGAATTGGCCTGCAATTTGATTGTAAACAGATTCTGCAATCATAGTTTTACCTGCCATGGCCCAAATCCCTAAAATGCGAACATCTAACAAGTTTAGAGACAACCGTTCTTTTATTTCCTCAATAAGTGAATGCACTTCTACCAAACCTTCCAACACTTCTGATGATAATTGCTTCAACCTTTTCAAAATATCCATTACAATTTCCTCAACAAGTTTTGACTTTGGCCTGTTATGTTTTGTCATAAACAAGAATAAATAAAAACGTAAGAAAGAAATCAATCAACTTCAGAGTTCAAGGGCCCTAATCCAAGCTACCAGATTAACAACAACAAAAGAAAAATTGCAAGAAATTGCATATGTATGCGCGAAATGTGAAAAATTACCTGATGACATGTGAGTCCCAGCATACTAATTGGGAAGCTTTGACCAAAGAAACCTTCCATCTCTCAACTTTATCTAAATTAACCTTAAAATCATCCTCATGTGGCGGTGTGGATGGCGGAGAGGACTGCTCGGCAAGGATGGAGGTGTGGAGCGACGGAGAGAAAGATTGAAACCTAAAAGAGGAGAATTAAGGGGATGGAGGTTATGTGACTTCATACGACTTGAATTGGGAATTTAGGGACCCTGGTCCACTTATTTTTTTTTAACTCTACGGTGACATCCTTTTGCCCTGGGGTCTTCCTTGTCCTGGCCTTATCCTCCATCGTTCATCTACTCAAAAGGGGCAGAGGCCCGTCGGAGGAGGGCTCCTCCTATGGCCCTCCTCCAGCAAAAAGGGGTGCTCCAGCACTTCCTTATCCCTTAATAGCTCCGTCATTAGTTCTAACCTCAATTTTTTCAATTAGCTTGACAATATCAACCAATTAGCCCGTTCTATATCAATTCAATTGACGCGCCAATGTACACAATGGCCAAATCAAAATTTATTAAGGTGGGATCGATTTTAGAACAAAGAGACGATTGATGAAATAAAGCATGTAAAGTCGAGAAAATACTTTGAGAATTCGCCAATAACCGATGGGGTCAACCCCACTTAACTCCGTCATTGAATGTACATATCAGACGACATATTAGAAGGGATTTGTTTGAGGTAATTTTTTAAAAAAAAAATAAAGAATGGTATCTTCTTGGTGACACAAACAGGGGAAAAACTAAATTTTGTATATTAAATTTAAAAATTTTTATACTTCATCACACAAATAAAAAAAACTCAAGAGTTTTTTTTTCAATTTAAATAAACCTAAGGTTTTTGACAATGGAGATCGGAAAACGAACAGAGTATCTTATCCACAAAGGTGGAACCAACAAGGCAATACATGTGCTTAAATTCCCTATTAACAGACTTTTACACATAAGTTTGTCTTGCTTGAACATACCCAATAATTCAAACCACGATTCAAATTTGTTAAAGCAACTTTTATAGCAATGTCGCTATGCTCAAAGCTAATGAATGTATTTAGACAAAATCGATTTTTTCTTTGTATTTTAACAAAATGTACGTCCAAATTCATTCATTCATTCATTTATTTAAATATCCATTTGGAATATTATTAAATTATATAGGCTAAATTAATTTTTAAAAATATAAACTTTGGTGCCATTAATAATTATGGTGAGTTAATATAGCGTCCTTGGGTTATACCGTAATCTTCTATTCAATCTCTCAGTTTTGAAAAGTTTCTTATTAGGTCCTTATTTGCACACACCGTCAACCCAGAACAGATGTTTAATACCTAATTCTAGTTTATATTTCTTCCAGTTTGCATATAAATGCTCTGTAAAGAACAAGTGATACTAAGATTAGATATTAAACATTTGTTTTGGACTGACGTTGTGTACAAGTAGCGACCTAATATTAGATTTTTAAAACTGAAGGATTGAATAAGATATTACAGTATAACTTAAAGATGTTAAAACAGTTGCCCCTATTATTTATGTGACACTTCTTAATTTTGCCTTCAAAAAGTAATAACTTTAGTCTCATGTAAAATTTATTTTATGTAATTTGTTAGTCTCAAATTTTGACATCGCATGCTTAGATGTCAAAGTTTTAAGTGAAAAAATGATGTGGCATTCAATTATGTCTGAAAAAGGTGCCACGTCAACTAGTAAAATGCCACTAGTGACGAGAGATTTTAGGGTGTAACTTGGTATTTTAGAGAACTAGATATACTTTTCCCATCAGCGGAAATAAGACTGAATTTTGGAGGAAAAAAAATAATTATACAAGGGACTTGAATTCTATTTGTTTAGAGCTACTCTCTACCCTTTTTTATATGGATAATATTTAGGATTGAAAAGATATACTACTTCATCCGCAAATATGTGTTAACAAAGGATCGTATATATCTCTATCCTCTACTATTTAATCTCTTCAAATTAGGATTGAAAATAGATTGTATATACAAATATCTTTACCCGTACCCGTAACTCATATTATTTACACATATTTTATTTATACTCGTACAAATAACAAAAATCATTTATCTATTTACTCACAGGATATTCACTTAATGTAGGAAACCAGTTACTCATTTTAAAAATATATTTAATTAATTTAAAAAATAATAATATATCAATAATCTTAAGATATTATTCAGAAAAGTAAACAAGCCATTAATGAATATTAAAAATACACAATATAATATAAAAATGTGAAGTTTATATACAAATGTTTTTAAACATAAAAAAAATCCTATAAAACACATTTCTTGAACTGTTGCATTTGATATGTTATTACATTAATCATTTGCTTAAAACCAAATTAAAATCACACTCGGTACACTAAAAATGAAGTTAGCTATGAGTACAGGTCGATGCAACGAACAACTTATAAATAGTAAAGAACGCAGCATAAACAGTAATAAAATTGGGAGGGGGAGTGTTATATCGATTGAAAATAATTTCAAAGAAATTGAAAAGTAGAAAGCAACGGTAATCAAAGTAGTAAAGTCAATAGAAGAAAGCCTTGTATCTGATAACAATTACCATTGGAATTTCAGTTGATCACTCGCACGAAAGTATTACATTTGATATGTCATTACATTAATCATTTCGTGAACAATTGCATTTGATATGTTGTTACATTAATTAAGTAAATTAAGAACTACGTGTAAGATTATTTAATATTTTTATCTCTAAAGTCTTATACTAGATAATAATTAGAGCGAAATCTATGGCGGTCCCTAAGATTTGGTGTATTATTCATCTCGGTCCCTACTAGTTTTAAATTAGTTACTCCGGTCCCTCATTCTTAATACCGTTTGTTTTACTTAACAGAAAATATGAAAAGATAAAATTACCCTCTATCTTCCTCAAAATTACACAAACCCATCTAAAAACAAAATTAGCCAAATCCAAATAAACCCGACCACCCCACCCTTAAAAACCAACACAAACTCATCTAAAAACCAAAATTAACTCAACTAAAAATCAGACCCAAAATTAAGCACACACCTAAACCTTAATATACCCAACCAATGGGAAGTAATTGGTTGATACAAGCAATGAAAACCCAATGCTTAAACCAATTTTAAATCCTTGATTTCCTAAATTGATACCCAACCAACCCTCTTAGCTTAGTCTCTTTCCATCTTTCATCGACAATGCAGAACCTCCACCAGGCATATCTCTTTTCCTGTTGACTGCAACTACTAACCCTTTCAACTCAGTCATTCTCTCATTCCCTTCTGTTCACTCTTTTCTCGTTCAATTTAGTTTGGGTCTAAAGAGTTTCTTTTGCTCATTCTTCTTCTAAGAGTTTATGTGTACGAAAGGAGGCTTGAGAGTTTGCGTTAAGAGAGAGAAGTGAAGCAACAGAGATTTAGGCAAAGAGGAGAGAGAAGCGAGTCGAATCTGGAACTGAAACGCGAAGAGGAAAAAGAAGTGAGACGATTGAGATCGAGGAATTTGCTCCCATCTGGGTTTGTTGTCGCTGGGTTTCTCTTAGATCTGTCAATTTCTCAAAGAACTGAACTTCTCAATTTGCTCAACTTTTGACGAAAGAAAGCTTTGCATCTCGTCTCTCATTCTCTCTCCATCACAACTTTTTACGAAAATAGAGAAAGAAAGCACTTCGAAATCGGATCGTGATTTTGGAATTGCATTTGAATTGCAATTTTGAATATGGGTTTGTTTTAATTTGCAATTTCAAATTTGGGTTTGACATTTCTGGGCTTGTTATGAAGATAGAGAATTTGGTTTCTTTTATTCTTGATTCTTTCAAACAAGAAATCTTCATTACTCTTTGCAAATGGGAATGGAAACACAAATGCTTGCAATCTTTCTTTAAGTGCTTAAGTTTATGTTGTTATGGCAGTAATCTTCAATCTTTGTTCTTTATAGGAATTTTTGGACTGTAATCAGAGATCAATGAAAGAGATTTTGAAATTTTGTTCATTTCGAAATTTTTACTTTGTCTTGATTTTGTATTTTCATATCTGTAATCTTTGGTGTTTGAATTGAAAAAAAAAAGTTTGGGCTCTTGTCAGATTCACTTTGTAGCGGTTTCAAAGGAAGAAACAGTGGATTTTTATGGGTTTTGGTTAAGTGAATTGATATGAATTTTTCTGGGCTTGTTGTTGATGTCAACGACAATGGAGGATAGAATGGGTGAGGTCTGAAAAAAAATGGCTTGTTAAAACCCAAAAATGGCTTGTTAACATCGATGGATAGGAAGACATTTTTGTCATTAAATTTTTGAAATTAGTAGGTCACATGTAACATGTCAGATTTTCTGACGTGACTTGTTATATTTGACTAATAGTAATTGACAGAAGGACCAAAGTAACTAATTTAAAATTAGTAGGGATCATGATGAATAATATATCAAAACTCGGAGACCGACATAAATTTCACCCTAATAATTATTTAAGTGATAACATGATATATATTATGTTTATATATTGTTCATATTATATATTATCTTATATACATGGAGGTATAGGTACTAGTACAAATATATATATGAGTAGGATAAGTGTTAGTGAGATTAAAAGGAGAAGCCAATAGCGAAAACTTTTGAAGCAATGCCTAGGAACAATCTTGAATTTAGAGAGAAGAGGAATTAGGATCCAGTCTATTGCCTCAGTCTCCAAAGAATCAGTTACACTATTTATTCTGATCTCATTACAAATCAACGATTGAAATCAAATACTCACACAATTGCAATTTTCCCCTAAACTACTTCTATCTTGTATACACTTCTATACAATAATGACACGTGAAAAATACCCATATTTTTCGACTAAAATCATCGATAAAAGTAATTATATAACTATTACATCCATTACAATTAAGTTTGTAATAATAAGATTATATTCATATCTTACCAACACTCTTACTTATACTCGTTTAAATTAACCGCGGGCCTTGTAGCCCAATAGTAAGAGCAACTACAGTTGACGCATACATCAAGTTTGAACCGAGAAACATATATGCGCGTATTTAATATCTTCTTATGTTGAATTAAACCTCACTAGAAAAAAAATACTCATTCAAATTAGATAGTGTTCACATAACTGACGGCTCAATACCTGACGGGTAGGATAAAGATTACCACCCTTACTTCATAGCCTATATTCCCTATCTACAAAATTCTACAATACCGTATGTGGCAAAATATCTTTTTTTTTCCTGGGTTGAGTAGATAATTTTATTTTAACCGTAAGTGATTTTCAAGGGTTTCGGTTGTCGGGTTTTTACTGGTGTAGAAGGATGACAGAGTGTACAAACAGCGAGAAATACGTAGCTTCCAACTACTGGATCTATTACTGCCAGTTACATACATTACAACAGTTCGTTTAGTCCGATCCAACATCGTCATTGAGCGTGATGTATCGTGTATGGGTATAAATAACCAGCCCTGCAATAACCTTAAAACTACTCGCAGCTTTCTTTGTTGCTGCTGTTTCTCTCTGCTCCTTATCATGGTCATTCTACAGATCCCCAGATTCGACTTTTTTTTATATTTTTCTCTCCTTTCTGTATCTGGGTAGGTCTCTATTTTCCATATAGAAGTTTCTGTTTCCAGTTTCTCTCATTATACATCTGTTCTCACATGCTCTTCTGTAATGTATGCAATTCTGTGTTAAAGGGTCTTGAATGGTGCTGAAAGCTGCAATCTTTCTGTTTGGTTGGTGGGAATGTTGAAGAATAAAGAAGAAAAAGTTCATTAAATCCGTCTTTGTTAAGGAAAGATTGAGACATTTCCATAAATAGGTTCGTTCAATTTTCTTTGACAACTTTTATTTTTACGGTATAGATTCTCAAATTCATATAATTGCTCCTAACAAAATAAGTTACCATTTCAGGAATCTTGAGTCAAAAACAACCTGCCATAAGAAGCTGGTTGCCAACAAATTGGAAAGCAATAATCTTTATTAGGACGACTTGCACGAGCTTCCTCATTTACATTCAGGTTTGTTTCTCAAGTTTTTTTTTTTTGCAATACCTCTGTTTCGATTTTACTTCATTTTTGTTTCAACACAAATTGATGGGACTTGTTTTTCAGAGATTACTAAGAGAAGGTATAGAGAAGATGAAGAATTCAGTATCTGAGCAGAGTTTTTACATCGAAAGCGAAGAAGAGGATGATGAAGAGAAGGAACTCGACAGAGAAGGAGATGACAATGAAGATGGTAATGAATCTGATTCTGATGAATCTATAGATGATAACCGGCAACAGAGCAAAACTGGTTCTTACAACACCTATTGGCCTCAGAGTTACAGGTTCTTTCTCTGTCTGTCTTTGGGTCCCCTGTTTTTACTCTGTTTTCTCTGCTTTCCTCTGTTTTGCCTTGTTATTTGGTGCCATATTCAGTGTGGTCTCAGTATTCAACCTATGATAAATGACAATTGAAAAATCTGATAACTTGATTTGAATCGGGTCATTAAGTGATGGACTAGAATTTTTTTCGTGATCGATGTTGCAGGCAATCCATTGATCTATACAGTAGTGTTCCATCTCCAAGTTTGAACTTTTTGGGCACTCCAACTCTGTCAAGACTAGGAAGTTCATTCCTTTCTTCTTCGCTAACACGAAGACACACTCCCGAATCACTTCCTTCTGTGATTAAACCTCTTTTACACACACCCGAAGAGGAGCAATTGCCGCAACATAGGCGTAGTTCTTATGGACTCCTCCCCCCTCCGATTCCATCAAGAAAGCCTTCTGCAATCAATAAAGATGAGAAACCATCCGCCATTTCTCATGAACTTCCCATGTCACGGCAAAGCTCTTTCGGACAAGCTGTGCTCAATGGTAAGTTCACTTTGCCATTATTTCACACAATTACACGTGACATAAGCAAAAAGATACAGATCGTGTTAAGTATACCATCATAACCATGTACAAGTAACCCTGTAGTCATGTCAGAAATTGCTGGCTCTATATTGTGTTTCAGTCCAGGGTAGTTTATCTGGGTTAGTCAAAGAGTTGCTCCTTGAAAGTAAAAAAAAACTGAAGGTTTTATTTGAAATGTTTTTAAGTTCACTTTGACAAAATGGGATCACATCAAAACAGTGACATTGTTGTATGATCCAAACAAGGCCCTATGGTGCCACTTGCAACCTCAGGACTACCACGGTCGCCAACAAGCCTAATCTAACCCCATGTCGACATTAAAGGGTCCACACACACACCAATCATGATGCATATAATATGTGTTTTTGTTGCATCACCCACTACTAATTGAAGCTCCCTTCAGCTTATGTTATGTCAGCTATCAAATTTCTCTCTTTCTTTCATCTGCAAATCTATTTAAACTATTTTTTATCATTCACAGTTTCTACTATAGTTAAAATTCAAAATCATTTGCTTGTAAAACGAGTTAAATCGGATTGTTAATGAGGTAATTATCTTATAATCCTAAATATTTGATATTAACATATTATTTACTGTAGCTATGCAATCATGGTGTGAAACAGAGCAAAGTTATTTTCTTTATTCACATGAAATCTCGTATGTAAATATGTAATAGGCATAATGCCTTTTGTCTGTAGCTCATAATTATTTTCCTCTCCTTATTGGAATTGTTTCACATGAAAGGAACTATGATGTGTTGAGGTGAATTGGTCTCTTCTGCACATGGTCCACATAAAAGCTGCCAACTAAACAACAAAAATATTTGTATATGTTTTTAATTTTATTTTAATCTTTTGGCCTATGCTTGTTAATTTATGCTACAGTGAATCAATTTAGAATGGTATTTTTTTAATCATGATATGTTATGCAATTAAATTAAATCAGTTGAAAATGAAAGTTCTTAGAAAATATGTTGGATGGTAATTTTTTTTACTGTTGCTGATAATGCAGGCTTGAATGTTCTATGTGGAGTTGGAATTTTATCAACTTCTTATGCAGCAAAAGAAGGAGGATGGCTTGGACTCTCTATATTGCTCATATTTGCAGTGCTTTCTTTTTACACTGGAATGCTTTTAAGGTACTGTTTGGATAGTGAACCAGGACTTGAAACATACCCTGATATAGGTCAGGCTGCATTTGGTACTGTTGGAAGGATTGCCATCTCAGTAAGTTTAGTTAGTTAACTTCCATTTTCAGATTACAAAAAAATTATTGTTATATCATCAACCCCTTTTAACACTAGCTCTTTTTTTCTTTTTTCTTTTTTTTTCTGGTGCAGATAATACTATATGCGGAATTATATGTAAGTACAGCTGGTTTTTTCCCATCTAAGTTTGCTTTTTGTAATTTGTTTGTTGGCTTAACCAATTCAACATGAGTTGTCTAGAAAGATTTGCTGCTAGATTCAAGTATGGTCCACCTGAATATTATAGGATCCCAATAAATAGATCTTATTTGACCAAAACAACCACTTGTGTGATTGCTGTTGATCACTCTAATAGACAAATAGATACATATAAGAGTATTAGAGGTTTCCTGACTTGGTTTCTGCTTCACAATGTCCCGTATCTTTCTATGATTTTCAACTGCATTAACATGTGCTCAGCGATTTTTTTTTAATTTAAATATATAGATGATTATAAAATATAGTTTATTGAGAAAAAGTAAATTTGGAAAGTATGTACCTTTGAATTGAACTTCTGAGTTTTCGTTAACATTGCAACTGAACATGACTGAAGTTAAGTGTTCGACAAAAAATGTTCTCTTTGAAACATAATAGTTATTCTATTTTTTTTTATCCAAGCACTATATAAATTAGAGTATTAACATTTTAATCCCTCGCAATAAGTGCTTTTCTTAGATTCTGATCTATAAAGTCTGCTCAAAACAAACATAATAACCTTTGAACCAATAGCTGCTTGTTATTATGCACAAAACTTTAAATGATCAAGACTGCCTGTTGAAAAGAATCTGCAATGTCCAACTACAAATGTGATTAATGCAACTCAAATTATTAGACGGGATTAACAAATGATATCAAAGCCACTTTAGTATAAAGAATCATTTATTCATGTTGTTTTTGTTGCAAAATAAGTTGTAGTTTAAGAATTGTTATTTGTACTGAAGTAAACCATCCGAACCTCTTTATTGCAGGCTTGTTGCGTTGAATACATAATTTTGGAGAGTGATAACTTATCATCATTATTCCCTAATGCACATTTAAGTTTCCTGGGACTCGAGTTAGATTCGCACCACTTGTTTGCACTTATGGCTACACTTGCAGTTCTTCCTACTGTATGGCTCCGAGACCTTAGTGTCCTTAGCTATATCTCTGGTAAGCACTTATGGAGGTGTTAGTGATTTATCATTGCAGTGCAGTAAAGGGTTCTGAAAGCTGAGAACA
>CAODLS013308514.1:0-13815 GCA_948243855.1 Flueggea neowawraea | reverse complement strand
TATATATATATATATGTGTGTATTAAACTGAATTATGAAAAATATGTTTATATTTGGAATAATATTTAATATTTGGACCACATCAACAAAAGTTCAAACTTATACTAATTAACCGTATTTATAAAAATCTAAGTATACTCGCATAAGATGATTTAATATTAGATTAAACTTGTGAAATAAATTGAAACTTTTAATAGTTCTTGGTTTAATTACATGTTCAACATGATTTTATTGAACTAACTTAAATTTGATTATATTCTTTTTAGAATTGTTTTCAAAGCTGAACTAACAAATCTCGTCTACAAATTTGTTTGAGTCTTTATTGAGTCGAGTTTGAAAAACTCGCGGCCTTGTGACTAGCCGAGCTTGAATAAGATTTTGAGCTCAAGAGAGAGTTTGATCTCGAAAGATTTTAGGCGAGCTGAGCTTGAACACTCCAAAGCTCGACTCGAATCCAGCCCTACCCATATGGTTTTTTCCCTCAATTCTGCCACTAACATTACGAAATTGGCACATATTTGCCCTTCTGTTAGGCTCTTCAACCAACGTGGCTAACATGTCCAATAAATTTGGATGATTTAGCCGTTAAAATGTATATGTCAACTCGTTTCCTTAGAAAAAATTAGACATATGACAATTTTAAAGATCAAGTTAATTCAAAACCCAACAACTAACCTAGCCAACCCAACACAACCATTCTTTTTCTTCAGTTCCCTCTCCAGCCCTTATTGTTAACCCATCACAAATATCATTAAAAAACCAACAAATTCTTTCAAGATGAATTACCTTCCTTATCAATATGAACCATCACTCCAAATTATTATCACTATTGCCTCACCTCCATAACCACCGCCACCAAAATGGAAACCCATCACCCTAAGGACGAAGCCAAAAAATCGGCAACGTTGGGGCTGACTAAAATGAAAATATTTATCCATATTTTGCTAGGATGGACTAAAATGATTTTTTTTTTGTAATAAAACATATGTCAATATTAGAGTACAATAAAAATACATTAAAGACAATTAAAATATAAAAATAAATACAAATCAAGCTACACTCGTCTTTGTGGTGTGAGATAATTGATTCTACAACTATCCATATTTTGGAAACGCTGCAAAATGGATTCGTTGTCAATAGTTGCAAATATCTCATTCTCGATGTCTACCACCACGTTGTCATATAACCATTCATCTCCCATTTTATTTCGCAAGTGCGTCTTCACAGTTTTCATAGCAGAAAATGCTATTTCAACATATGCGGTCGCAACAAGTAGGAGTAATGCCAATTCAATCTGACAATAGACCATCGAAAAAACTCGATCTTTCATAGTTTCAATCATCTTCTTTGTCAAACTCTCCAAGGCTTCAAAATCAGAGAACCATTTATCCTTTTTTACATCACTAAGAAAAATTTTAAGTTCTTGTCAAATCAACGCGCAATCATTATACAAGAAGTCTTCTAGATAAAGATGAAAAAGATGAAAAAGCTTGTCCACGTTGAAGTTAGAGAATCCATTTCTTGGATCAAGACATGCAATGCAATCAAGTAAATATGTGCTTGCTTCAGAGAAATGATGATTCTTCTATTGCAAAATTGAATCAATAACCTAACATTGCAAAAAAAGTAGTTAAATTAAGTAATGAGACAAATTTAATTAAAAAAATTATATTAAAGTCATAACTTTGTGTATTATAAAAACTTTCCACGCGATAATGATGATAGTGAGTGATGGTTTTTCCGTCCTTTTTTACGCAAGTGCGTCTTGGGACTATATCTTCCATATTGACAATTGAAATTTCAATTGCTTGACAAAACATCTCCATTTCTTTCACTAAACCATCTCATTCAGAATCTCCAAAATTTTGCATGTCATCTTTTAAAGTTATGATCTGAATAGTAGCATTTAGAATGCTTTGGTCCTTTTCTAGTAAAACCATAGATAATCTATCATCTCCAACAAATATTTTATCAATATCATAGGAAAGACAAACTCATGGCTCTGTATTTTTTGGAGCAAACCCCTGACATGAGCTCTTGATTCTGGTTCAGTGCCATCCTCCCACACATTTTCAAGAACTTTTAACACTGAGGGCCACATATTTATGAGGAAAACTATGGTTAGAAAGTGGGATCCCCATCGGGTATCTCTTACTCTACACAAAGAAGTTTCTTCATTTTTTTCCTGTACCAGAAATGATTTCTAAATTCTCAAAACATTCTACCTTTTTGTCATATTCGAATTGTTGAAGTTTATCTGCCCTTTTTCAAGATGATCCATATACATTCACAACCATACCAAGGTAATTAAAAAATTCACCAGTGTATCGATTTGCTTTGCTTACAGCAACAATTATCAATTGGAGTTGATGTGCAAAACAATGGACATAGCATGCAAAAGAATTTTCCTTCAAAATAAGTGACTTTAAACCATTAAGCTCGCATCGCATATTTGATGCACCATCATATCTGACCTCTCAATCTCGACAAAGTTAAGCCATATTTGGCAAACAAAGAATCAATAGCCTCCTTCAAACATTTTGTTGATGTCTCCCTCACGTGAACCACACCTAAAAATCGTTCTATTACTTCCCCGCGCTTGTCCACATATGTAATACCCAATAATTTTGATTAATTTTCAATTAATTTAGAAAATAATTTTTAATATTGGAAAATTAAAAATTATGTTTAAAATATTAATTGGGTAATTAATGAAATTTTTGAAGTGATTAGAGTGATTAGTTAAGTAGAAATTAGTGAAAAATCAAAAATAAATTTGGATAACAAAGGAAGAAAGAGTGTCTGGTCGTTTGGGGTGAGAAGCATGTTGCACGTCGTTTGGATTTGAAAGTTGTCGTTCGGCTTATGTCCCTGTCATTCATGTGTCTCCTGGCTTTTCATTGAAGAAAACGACGCGTCGTTCCGATGAGATGCAGGGTCGTCTACGAGCTTCGCATGTCTTCTATGTCATGCGTAACAAATTTCTTCCAAAATGTCGTCGTTTCAGCAAGTGCCTTATAAGTCAACACAACCCATCCACTCTCACCAACTCTTATTTTTCTCTGACTTTGGACAATTTTTCCACTGCCCATACTTATTTGTTTTCCTCATGGAATCAAGGTAAGAACACACATTCTCTCTTCAGTTCATGACTTTCTTCATTTGTCAATATTTAGCTCCTGTTTCATTGCCTTTTGTTTCATGGTTGTGAATCTCGTTTGGCTTGAATTCTGGACGCGTTTTTTAGTCCCTCTTGGTTATATTTTGATGAACTAATGGGAAGGAAACATATGAATGGACGAGGTTTGATAGATGTTATGTTTTTTGGTGAAATAGGTATAAAAACTAAGACTTTGGGACTGTTTTGATGTGTTTGAATTTCTAGAAATAGTTAGATATGATTTCATGAATTTTTGGGTGTGTGGGAACAATAATAATTAAGTTGGTTCGGCTGGAAATGGAGGAAAAATTAGGTTTCATTAATTAAGGACCATTTGATATTGTTTTGAGTGAAAAGGACCAAAACTGATATTGTCCATAATTCTGAAATTTTGTTTAGGAATTGAACTTGATATTTTACAAGTTGGGTCAAATTTGTAATTTTAAAAAGTAGAAATATTTTTTGTAATTTTAAGAAAGTTTTTAGCAAAGTTAAGGATTAAAAAAAAATTAAATACGTTGAGGACTAAATAATAAATCTTAAATATTTTAGGGACTAAGTCCTAATTTTCCAAGTCTTGGGGACTAAAACGTAATTTATATGGATTGGGACCAAACTGTAATTTACATAGATTTTGAATTTTAGATTAAGAATAATAGAATATCATTTGAAATATATTTTTGGGGATCTTTTGAGGGTTCGAGTTTATATTTGCATTGCATAGTATTTGGTACAGCCACAGTACCGTATTTCGACTTGTCATTGATATATATGTTGATATATATAATTGTTTGTTTAGCTTCGTGTTCCATTCAGCGAGACCAGCCACCTACGAGTGGAGCTTGACTGACATTATGTGCTTGGATTTTCAGGTGAATGAATAGCAGTTTCAGACACATAAGCTGTGTCTCGGAACTTCTATTAATGTTTTTGTTGTGCGGAACATATAATTGAAATTGGAATAATCTAAGGATTGACTAATGAGTAAACAGGTTATGTGTTTATTAATAAGTATTATGTTTTAAAGTTTGATATATATGTATTATATATTATTTTCCGATTTTGATATTAATCGCATGCTTTTATTTATACTATGTAATTGTATAACATGATTTTGATTTTCTAATATGTGGCACTCATGCTACTGGTAGTAATAGCATTTGGTATACCAATGCATTGAGAAATCACAGTTATCAGATATGCCAGTAGCCATGTGTTTTGATCCAACACATGATATGATTAGTGATTAGTGGCAGAGTCCATATCACGTATGTTTTAGTGTTGTACACACACGTTGATATAGTCTCATATTTACGATATATGTTTTGACTTTGAAAAGGTATTCGACATGTTTTTCGTGCCTGTTGTTTGCTTTGTTTGCGAACGTTTTGGAAAATGATTTTTAAACGCTACTACATATTAGCGTGTGTGTGTATATATATATATATATATATATATATATATATTTGTCCACCTATACTGCATGTGGTAGTTTTTGAACTGTTTTCAAAACAGTCTTTGTGAGGCACATATGAGGCGGTCTGGAGTGTTATTCCTCATTGGGCCATCACCCGCCCCTTTTATTCTCTGTCTATGTTGATTTTCATATATCAGGTTCACGAATTTTGGCTTTGACAACCGTTTCGCATCCTGATTGCCAGTGAGACATCTCTTGGTTAGTGATGCCCTTTTGTCCGGGCTCTCCTTTTGTATTGCTAGAGTTCCACACCGGCATGTTGTAGGGTTACGGGTTTGCTATTTGTATTTTGATATTTGATAACCTAATTTTACACTTATGATAATTTTTGGATATATTCTTTATTTGCTTTATGATATTTATTTTTTTACGTACGTTTTAAACGATAAATATTTTCGTTGAACGCTTTTAAATAATAAATAAACGTTTTGGGTAGTATGTTATGATTATTGGAGGTTTGTATGAGACAGGTCGGGCTTCCACAGACGGTTCGCCTCGTACGCCGGTCTCGGTCCGATTTTGTATCGTGACAACATATCTAATAACAACGGTCATTTCCTACTTCACTTAGAAATCACGAGTCTCATCAACTAAAATAGAAAATAGCCTATCAACAAGGTCACCTAATATTGCAAGTGTGGTTTCAACAACACACGCATTAATCATATCCTTCTAAATTTGTGGAGAGGTTATTTGATTGTTGCCCGAGGCATTCTTCAAAACAACACTACCAACCTCTTCATTTATTAAGCTATACCACTTCAACAACTCCAAAAGATTTCCCCTGCTTAGTGAAGCGGATGACTTATCATTTCCCCTGAAAGCCACACCTTGAGACTTGAGTTAAAACAAAACGAATGACATCAAGAGTTGTTGTTAAACAAATGCGATAAGCTTCTTCGCATTTTAGATTTCTTCCTCTAACAATATAAGTCATTTACTGCACTTCAACCACCTTTGCAATCTTTCATTCTCCAAACCTCCATTCATAATCTCCAGTTTATCGTTCTTGATTTTACGTGCAACATGGGTTCAACATCTCCAACTTTTCCATTCACCGGGAAATTTCTCAAACCAGTGAATTTGCTAGGCAATTGCCATGCCTTAGCCACTGAAGTTTTCATTTCTCCCTCTACTTTCACAACGGAGCTTCTCAGTGTGGTTTCGGAGGATGAAATTCCTTTTTTCCTACACGACGAAACTGAAGAGGGACATTTCTACACTTTGGGTCTGATTGCCACCCTTTCTATTGTCGACAAGCTCAACACCATGGCTACCCACTTTTCGAACACATCAAACAGAGGCATTCTCCTTAGTGGAGGATCACCAATTTATTGCGTTGGCTCGAGACGGCTCCCGGGAACTAGACCAATCCCCACCCGAATTTCAAAAAGTGGGTGGACACTCGTTTGGCCCCTGTGATAGGGAATTCATGGGAGTTGATGGGTCTTAAGAAGTTAGTGAAGATTTTCACCCGATCTATGGACTTGAATTGGTCTTTCATCGGAGCACTTATTAGCTTCTGGAACCCCTTAGTGAACCAATTCCAATTTTCGGAGGGCTACATGTCGATCACTCTGTATGACATGTTGGCCATATCAGGAGCAAGTCCTGCTGGGTTATCACTTCCTCTAAGGGCTTCTGAACAACCAAATGCTACGATGAAGAGCTATTTATTGAGCAATGAGCATAAACTTCCATCTTCTTATAGAGCCTTGATATCACTGACTATCTCAGTCGTAGCCAAAAGGAAAAAAATCCCTCGAAAAAAGCTCATTAGCTTTTATCTTTACTTGCTTTGCAAGTTTGTTTCTGCCACTAAGTCCAAGAGACCCACTATGGGTATGTTGTTATGGGTCGTGGCCCTTGCTGAATGGACAAAAGATGATGCGGTCATCGAATTTGGGCCCATCATTCTTGCCTATGCGTACTTTGGGCTTTCATCTGTTGTTCACGAAAAGTCCACTATGTCGAGCGTGCCATATTGGCTGGTGCAACTTTGGGGGAGAATTACTTCCCGAATATTCATGCCATCATCAACGGGCGAAAAGAGAGGGACTCGACTGCCAAAATCTCGGTCGAAGAGTACATCACTTATCTTGCTAACAAAGACATCGTTCGGCGGTTGGAGATGCTCATCGAATGGTGTCCCTTCAATCCTCTTGACACTGATGGCCTCAATCCTTACTCGGTCTTGGTCTTCGCAAATCCGAGTGGCTTGGGAGACTTGCTTGTCTGGCATTCGATTTTGGTGTGTCGAGATCTCTCTTTGTTGTCTGGTTCCTCTACCGCCAACAACATTTCCTTTCATGCCCATGCTGAGCAGTACACGCCCAATCTTTGCAGTAGACAATTTGGGTTATTCCAATCAGTACCTTATCCATTCATTTGGTACCTTGTCCATTCATCTGGACCATTAATCAACCCTAAAAAAAGAGAGCAGACAAAGCTCAGGGAGTTATCCTTACTCGAGAGCAAAACTGGAAGTATGCTATTGAAACAGTTTCGTTTCCAGAGAGGATGACTCCTTTGTTGGTGTGACTTGTGCCTTCCAAAACATGTGGGAACCTTATTAGGACAATTTTTCACATTAGGTTCGTCTTGATTCAATGGCATTCTAAAGGATCAAGGTACATTCACATAGTTTGTGTTGAAATTTTTTGTATTTCAAACTAATTGGGTCTTCTTATTTCAGTAAGGTCGACTCTTCTGATAAAAGGCCTCCGAGCAAAAAAAAATCTGTCGAAAAGAAATCAAAACCAAGGGGTCACGTCGCCGCGAACGATCTCCTGATGAGGAGGCTCACGGGCCTCGTGAGGAATCACCCCATCACAAGAGGCCTCGTCCAACTGTCATTCGCTCTTGAGAGCTGGAGATAACCCGGACATCATAGGACGAAAGGCCTGTTCCCCGATCAATGGTACTTCAGGTTGATCAAACCTCGGCAGTACAACCTTCGTCAGCCCTTCGACCGTCGACCGAACAAAAGGGGACAAACCAATGGTGGTCAAGCCTCGTCTTAAGGATGATCCACAGCTGCAAGAAATTGTAAGTATTCCCCGCCGTGTCCTAATCTGCAAGTTTCCTGATTTCTAACTTTGATGTTTTGGCAGATTGTCCGCTCTAAAGTTGAGGCAAGGCATCGAGCAGCCTCTTAAAGGGAAGCTACCAGTTCGAACCCTGATGTTACTTATTCGGAGTGGGACTTGGATCAACGTGCTTCTGTGCAGCCGGAAGTGCCAAGCCCGACCATCTCACTTGTCATTCCTCCCGAAGGTAGCAGCATCCATACGAAAGACGTAAATGAGAACCTTCTATCCGAGGCCACTGATCTTCCTCCCGAGGATTCTGTTGTTCCTCCAATTTCTCCTGCCCCAAGTATTGTCAAGTAATCTCCCACTATGGACCTCGCTCTGGTGCCTTATGGTGGTCCTCCGACTGAGGCGACTGTTCGTAACATGGAGGATATAGCAGTGGCAACCGACCCTAAAATCCCCAGAAGAAAAGCCTCAGGTTCGTGCATTTGATATTTCTCCTTAGTATTCAACTCTACTAGAGACTTTATTATATATCTTTTTTTTGGTTTCACAGAGCCTATCCTTCGGGAGGGGGTTTGTACTGTTGTGACCCTCTCAAGTTCTGAATCCTTCTTCATAAGTGATTCGAATAGAGAGATGAAAGCGACACATGCGACTTCAATGGTCTCAGATTCAGAAGTTGAGGGGCAATCACTCGAGCGTCCACGAGGAGTCGTTGAACAGGTCACCGAAAGGCAATTGGTCGAAGAGCTACGGGAAGCGCTGCCGTCAGTCCCTACCGAGGAACAACCGGTGCCCCCAATCACTACTCCCTCTGAGTTTGTTGCGACCTATTCTCTTTCTCTAGCCGCGTATGTTGAAACATTGTTGGATGTTTCTTCTGACCTTGGCAACTTCTGTGACAATATTTTTTCAGAAGCTACTATCGATCTTCTCGAACTTGCATATGCGCACTGTTCGACCGATTTGGACGAAATTGTTATTCTCATTTTTTAGGAGATGTGGGAAGTAAGCTTTAAGAGTACCGGTGCAAAAAATAAAAGATATCGTCAAGCTCATCCTCAGTTCTCTCGAGAACTTGAGCGGGTTGACCGGGAGCAAGCCCGGGCTCTAAAACCCGAATTGGAGCATGCCATAGTCGAAACTCAATGACTATCAACTGAGCTTACTGAGGCATGTACTTGAGAAGCCAAGCTTTTGAAAAAACTTGCAAAGGCAGGGAAGAAGACCAAATGGCTAGAGGATAAAGGCAGGGAAGAAGACCAAATGGCCTTGCTACGCATTGTGACTATGCCACAATTTCGAAAGGTAGCACCGCTTCGTGTTCGTATGTTAATCGATAGGGGCCGATTCCAGTTCCCGTCTTGAAACTTATTCGGTGAGCCCATAAAGTGCTTTGCAACAAATCATGCCATTCCCTTGGGTTCTTCGAAATCATACGATGGATATTGTTCTTGATGATTTTGTTTGTTAATTCCGCCTGTCCATTTTCCTGAGCGTAATATGGAGTGGAGTTTACGATCTCGACACCATACTCGTTAGCGAACGACTGAAATTGGTCGCCATTAAAGGCAACAGCTTGATCTACCGTAATGTACTATGGTAATTCGAATCGATAAATGATATGTTCTTGGATGAATCAGATCATCTCTTCCTGTGTGATTCGTTTTAACGGGATGGCTTCTACCCACTTGGTGAAGTAATCTGTAGCTACCAACACATATGAGTGCCCTTGGGATGATTTGGGATGTATTTCCCCAATGACATCCATTGCCCATCTTCTGAAAGGCCAAGGTTTGATAATCGAATGGAGTTCGGCTACTGGTACCCGAGGAATGCTTCTATGATTTTGGCATGACGTGCAGCCTTTGGCCATCGTAATACAGTCTTTTCGCACCAAAGGCCAAAAGAACCCGTGGCGCCTAATTAGCTAGGCCATCTTTTTGCTAGCTTGGTGTAGACCGCACAGTCCATGATGTGTCTCTGCCATAATTTGAAGAGCCTCATCAACGTTGACACATCTTAGCAACATCTCGTTGTTTCCCTTTCGAAACAACTCTCCTTCAATTACGGTGTAATTATGCATTAGTTGCCTCAAATGGGAATTTCATCCGATGAGAGACAGATTCGTTAGGGTCATTATCATCTCCTCTCGCCAGTCGGTGGTTCGTTGCAAAATCGTGTTGCAAACTTTGAATGTCTTAGTCTCGTCTAAAAGCATTTTGGACTCTATCGTGAGGTTTCCTCCTAGAATTGGCTGCAACAGATGGCATCGAGATGCTAGCTGAGCCAACTCACTTTCCATCCAGTTTGACGACCGTGGAATGTATTGGAATTTATGGACATCAAAGAATGTCAACAACTCATCAACTCACTGGAGGCATCTCGCAAGGATTTCGTCGTTGCATTTGGCTTTCCTTGTTACTTGGTGAACCACTAGCTGCGAATCTTTGTAAATTTCCAAGTTGAAAATATTTTGTTCCCGAGCGAGTTCAAGACCTAAATTAAAGCTTCGTACTCGGCTCAATTATGGGTGCACTTTCTGATATTCCGCAGGATATTTGTGTTGGTGTCCCTCTTGGAGAAACCATGGCGATACATATCCATTGGCCGAATTTTGAACTAGAACCATCAAAATACAAATTTCAAGGTACCAAACCAAAATAGGCTATTTCGATAGGAAGTTCTATCCTCTCGGGGCTCGGGTGTTCAACGAGAAAATTGGCTAATGCTTTTCCTTTTACCGATTTTTTCGAAACGTAAATGAGATCGAATTGCACCAATGCCAAACTCCATTTGTTAATTCGGCCTTTGAGAAATGGACTTGTTAACATGAATTTCAATATATCGGACTGTGCAATAACGAAAATAGTATATACAAGAAAATAATGCCTTAATTTTTTTGAAGCAAAATACAGTGCCAAACATATTTTTTCTACAAAAGGATAATTAAATTCGGCATTATTCAAACTTCTACTAATATAGAAAATTGCCCTTTCTTGCCCTGTCTCGCTATCATGTGCCAGCAAGCATTCGAGTGATTCTGGACCTGCGACGACGTACAACTTGAGTGGATTTCCTAGGATTGGTGCAAACATAACCGGTGGTTTCGATAGGTATGCCTTCAAGGCTTAAAAAGCCTCTTGATGACTCGCATTCCACACGAATTCTTTGGTTCCCTTCATTCGAAGCAATGGAAAGAATACTCGCGTCTTTCCTGCAACATTGGAGATGAAACACCTTAAATAATTGATTTGCCCCAAAAAACTTTGCAACTCCCTCTTAGTTCGGGGAGGTTTGGCAGCCATTATTGCCTTGACCTTATTTTCATCTTCTTCAATTCCTCGGTTGTGAACTAAGAAACCCAAGAAGTTTCTTGCCAAGAACCCAAAAGCACACTTAAGAGGATTTAACTTCAAACCATGGGATCACATTTGTCGGAATGCTCATTTTAAATCCTCTAAGTGTTTCTCTGGATCCAACGACTTGACCACTATGTCGTCGATATACACCTCGATAACTCACCCGATCAAATAATGAAAAATTGCATTCATTGTCCGTTGATACACGACTCCTGTGTTTTTTAGGCCGAAAGGCATGATGAACTACTCATACATTCTGAGAGATCTAGGACATCGAAAGGTTGTTTTGTGGATGTCTTCCTCGGCCATGTAGATCTAATTATATCCTGAGTAACAATCCATAAAGGAGAATACCCGAAATCCAGTTGTGTTGTCGATAAGCATATCAACAACTGGCATTGGGTATTCATCTTTAGGGTACTACAGTTGAGATCTCAAAAATTAATACGTACTCGAATCTTTCCATTTTTCTTTTTTACTGGCACAATATTTGAAATCCATTCGACGTACCTGGAAGTTAGAAAAAACCTGGCCTTGAGAAGTTTGTGAATCTCTTGCTGCACCAAAGCCATGCGTGGCGCATGCTGAATCGGTCTTGCTAGTCATCCTCAGCGGCACCTGCTGAATCGGTCTTGCTCCTTCTTTGATCGGGAGGCGATGTTCCACTAGCGTCCGATCAAAGCCTGGCATCTCGTGATACTCCCAAGCGAAGCAATCTTTGTATTCCCTAAGGAGTTTGATTAAATCACCTTTAAAGGTAGGGTTGAGAAGTCCACTTACCCAAGTGATTTGTGGTTCTTGTTCACTCCCGAGATTGACTTCCTCAAAGGGATCTGGCAATTCTGGCTTAACGTCTTCGGCTTCCTGAGCCAAAGACAAATATGTCCATCCATCCTCTCGATGCTCTGTTAGGACTTCTTCAATGCAACCCAACTCGCACACCTCACCGATGGTCGGTTGCTTTGTACGACAAAACAATGCCTTGGTCGTGAATACCAATAGCTTATGCATAGAATCTTGTATGATCTTCATGCCTTCCGAGTCTGCGTAGGACTTATTCATTGAAGACGAGCTTTCGGCGGGGCTTTCGCTGCCCTCGCTCTGTGACCATCACTTGATGTACTCGGATGGGGCTCATCGATGTTACCTTATCGATATCATTGGCAGGAGAGTCCACAGACTCTTCTAAGGTGGAATCGTCTTCGATTATTAGCACCTCTTTTTCTTTGTCCCCGAGCTCTTAGGGTGTTTATGATGGAAAGAGAGTCCCTCTGTGGCTAGCTGCTTCCTAGGAACCATCAACTGACGGCATTAGGCCAACTACCTGACGGCTATGGTCTTGCCAGAATGGGATGAGCGCATCACCTAAAATGCCAACATCAATCATGTAAGATTCAACATGTTTTGCGTCAGGGTTAGCGTAAACAGTTTCAATTTTATCTTCATTCCAAAACATAATGCGTTGATGCAATGTCAATGGCACACATATTTTTTGATGTAACCAATCTCGACCGATCAAGGCATTAAAGGAAGGATGTATGTCAATAACATAGAAGGCTGTTAAGGATTTTTTCGATCCTACTTTAATGGGAGCGGTAAAGACTCCTTTGACTTGGGTCGCATTTCCAGCAAAACTCGTTACCTCGGTGTCAACAGGAATCAAGTCTCCGAGGTTTTTGTTTACCGTAGAGTGCATTTAAGAGGCAACAAATTTACGGCTGCACCTCTATCGACCAGGATTTGGCCTTTGAAGATTCCATTTATTGTTGCCTTCACATATAGGGGTTTGAGGCTGACCCTTTTAGATTTGTCGGGTTTTTCATATGGAATATACTTACCTGGTGCCTTGGTTGTAGCTCCCGACTCCTTCTTCTCGACCACTGCCACTTCGGTGGCTAGGGTCGTTGTGTTTTCTACATCCTCAGGTCGAGTCGTTGATTGCCTTAGCGAGGCCTTATATCTTGTGGAGAGTGTCAGCACCATATTGCAATCGACTGTTTTGGGCCCCTCAAAAGGAGGGAAGTCATCGAGGATGACTTTAAAGTCGCTCTTCGAGAAATCAGTCTCGTATTCTGACTCCTGGCATGCTTTGTCGACGGCGAAAGGGTCGTCCAAGCTTTCCTCCTTCTTTTGCCAAGTGTCGGTACCACCTTCTTCTCTGCGATTTGCTCAACTTAGTGGGACCGAGAGGCTCATGTTTCCTCTTTAGCAACTGTAGTATTGGGGCCGCGGCCTCTTTCCAAACTCTAGCCTTGAGGTTTCAAGGCTTCCAAACCTTTGTGGCTTCGGCTCAGACACCTCGACGACGGGTAACTTTCCTTTTTGCACCCGTTCTTACCCCCAATTTCTTTTCTCCTCGAAGTGCATTCGAGAAGCAGCATACTGGGGAGCTCTTGAAGTATGATGAGTAATTCGAGGAGCGAAGTATCGCGTACCTCTAGTGTTGGCATATTGGTAAGTTAAGAAGCACTGGGTCCGCTCATACATATGCTCTCGGAGCTTGCCAGGCCAGTGCACGTTCCAGATCACCTGGTGGGTGACTATTAGCTCCTGCAATCTTTCAGCGCATGTATGACAAAAGCCCATCCTTTCGGGTGATATGTCCCTCGATGCCTGGTTTGTGAGTGGATGGTGGCATCTCTCAATGGTTGGACCAACCCTAGAGTGCTTTTTGAGTTCTTGCTTTTGCCATAAATTGTAGCGCTCGTAGCTTGCCGAACCTTGGCTGAATGGGTTGTGGCGTGGCAGTTTCGTAGCCGAGCTAAGCCCTCTGGGATA
>CAODLS013308091.1:0-15481 GCA_948243855.1 Flueggea neowawraea | reverse complement strand
GTTAGGACAGTGGATCTCTTGATATTAGCATACGTGCAGGTTTCACATGACAAGGTTATGCACTATATTTTCGCAAGTTTCTTCGGCGAGATTCCTGGGTAAAAACTCAGTTTGTCGATCGGCATATACGTAATGAACCGGCATTCAGGAGAGATTAAATTAATAAGTACAAATTTTCATTTTATGCCTAATTGTCAAATTGCCTTTGTAGAAATACACGGTTTGGAAGGGGAATTTGTAAGGACTTTGAGCCGTGAAAAAAACACTGTCTTTAAGATATTTAATTGCCCCACTATAACTGCAAACGAGGTTACACGAAAATCACCTTCGAGATTACTCAAAGTTCAAGTTAAAAATATTTGCAACCATTTTTTAACTTCTGTTGAGAATGTCTTTATTTATAGAAAACGAAAAGATGTAGGAAGAACATTTGACAAGACAGTTAAAAATAATTGAAAATGAAAAGACATGTCTCTTGGGACATAACTGAAAATGATATCGAAAACTGGAACTGAATAAATAACTACAAAAGTTTAATTTCAGTTTGAGCTTAACTTTTATTTTCATCAAGGTCCAAGTGCCATCAAATATCCAAATCCTTTTTCTTTATCCATCCAATTTAAATAATTAAGAGTCCACCAATATTTAGACAAATATTGGGCTCTTTTTTTCTCTAATGTGAGACAAAGCCCCACACACACGATACAAACTACATTTGCAGCCTTTACTTAATTTTTCACACTGCGTCTTTAAAAATATCAATGAGATTCTAAGCTACATCATGATTCATGAACTACCCATTGACCTTCCATAAAAGTCTTAAAAAACATCACTAGTCGAAGAAGCAAAAAAACAATAATTAATAATTTTCTACGTCTGACATGTAGGAGGAAATCTCATGTTGGAATGAAGCTGGCGTCTTAATCTAAAAGGCATGATGAGAAAAGTCAGCATTAACATTTTGCAAGGCATGTGTTGGATTTGATTTTAAACATAAATGTAAAAAGTCAGAAACGTTTTACGAAAAAACTTTCATGGAAGCACGTTAATCATTCCCCTTGCTAAAAATCTCTTAGTTTAACAAATTCTTTGCCGGTTATCACAAGTTTAACGTTGATTGCAATTTTTGAATCATGGGTATTGGTCGGGTTGCACAGTGTTTTGCAACATGTGACTGCTGCATGTTGATGAATATTTGTACGGTGCTAGATTGGAATAAGTCAGTGCATCCCAAATGTCAGTAGAAACAAATTCCTTGCAAGCTGTTCAAGCCATCAACAACAGAACTCTTGGCACATTGAAGGTTTAGTAGTGGATTGCAAAATGGATTCATAAGATCTTCACCGTGTTTCCATTAATCTCTCGGGTCACTCACTGTTGAACTCGGGCAACCGAATTTTTTTATAACCCAACTTAATGGGCATGATCCTCCTAACTTCGTTAACTCCATTTTAGCTTCAGATGTTATTGAGGGAAGTATGATAATTTGTTTAAGAAAAGAAAATACTTAGTTCTAACCTAGTTAAGAAGAGCTTCATAATTTGACGTGAGTAAGAAAAAAAATAATTATACTCAAATTATAAATATTTTCATTATTTTATATTTACATGGGCGACGCGAGATATCACATGCATAATTTTCAATTGATATTTGAAAAATGAGCAATATTAGCAACACTCTAGTAGAACACTTTCTTGCAACACTCTCCTAGAACATTTTCTTGCAACACTTTCTCTTTTATTGATCACTTTTTTGATAAAAACAAAAAGAAGATGAGAGAAAAACATGGAGAGAGGATAGAGAACTAAAAAAGTAACCATTGGAAGAGAGAGTGTAGCAAAAGAGTGTTGCAGGATAGTGTATTTAGCATTTCTCTTGAAAAATTGTACACAATTCAATTTACAATATTTGCTTTCTTTCCAACAAACAAAACCACCAAAATCATTTTTCTTCATATCGACATACATAACTGCCAAATTTAGCCCACGTCCACAGTATTATCACAAATTAAAGGGGTAGATATATAGTGTCAAAACGACTAAACGACTAAATATAAAGATAAGCACTAGCTACCTAGAACCGGTTTCATTTACATAACCAAAAAAAAAGGTTGCTTTGGCTGCAGAATCAGTTTATTCGTCTCCCCTTACAACCATTGATTTTAATTAATATAATGTTAGCCACCTGTAAGGATAGTTCCCAGTTGGTTTGAGTTGGGTTGATCTAAGTCATTTTCTTCAACTTTGCACACTTTTTTATTAAACTGTCAGAAGAGACAAGGACGGTGAAACATGTAAGATTGGAATCCAAAGTTTTCGAGAATTCACTATGTATATGTTCAAACATTGTTCAAAATTTTTGTTTGTTTCTCATTACAAGATTTCTATATACTCTCTCTCTTGTTTCTTTTGCATCGGTATGTATTATAACGTGCATCACAATATTTAGAGAAAAAACTCCGACACGATCGAATGATTCGGTCAAAGATAGAATGCTACTCCTGAGGATCGAGGTAAGATTAATCAGCATCAGTGAAAAAGACAAAATCTCCTCAGCAATTAAATGACACTACCAATATTTGGTTTCTTGGAAAAGGCCTAGCTATGATAAACAAGTAAATTATTGAATAATTAGATGCTACAGATATCTATATGTACGGATACACCT
This sequence comes from Flueggea neowawraea, assembly GCA_948243855.1. Lineage (NCBI taxonomy): Eukaryota > Viridiplantae > Streptophyta > Magnoliopsida > Malpighiales > Phyllanthaceae > Flueggea > Flueggea neowawraea. Next base: position 12,814 of record CAODLS013308091.1, on the reverse strand, counting down.
TGTATAATTCAGTTCATTCTTTTCATATCTAGAATTCAATTAATTAGAAGGAGATCATTTGGCCAACTTGATGTCAGAACAGTGCACCATTAATGAATAACTAATTACTATACCATTTAGATTCTAGTTCAAGAGTTTAAATTAATAACTGTTTATTGCTTCACAGAAAACATGGTGGAATGTGGATCGTGAATTCGTGATGACTCAGGAACTGCGAGGAACACGTTGGTGAGAGCTGTCAACTGTACGTACTAGCTACACTGACCAGCTACGCATTCGTCTCGGATTGCGCATAAACATATTTGCATGCATGAAACCATATCTTGCAAGTACTCATAGTCCACATTTTCTTTTTTCAAGTGGACTTATCTTTTCTCTAAATGTTTTCCACATAAATTTAATTAGGAGAAACGTGAATAAAATCAATTAATCCAGCTGTTCAGAAAAAAAAAGGAATAAATTGCTAATGTATGCAGTAAAAAATGGTTTTCTTTTTAACTAAAAATTTTAATGTGAGAGACGAATCTTAGGATACAACTATGAAGGTAGAATTGTTAATATTACGGCACCGTCATGACGAACGTGGACTTCCAATTCTACACAACAGGATGAGGACAGATCCGCGGATTAAGCTAAAGTGTGTTTGAGATTGCGGGGCACATGATTTCATATTACAGTTAAGTGTAGTTGAACAGCAACCACAGAATTGGAGTAAATGATGTTGCAAGATTTTCTCCATGCTCACATTAGATTTGAAAATTACTTGGACTAATTGGGTTGGAGTTGTTATAGGACCTAACTTGGGTCTGACTTATGCATGGACAGTGGGTTCAAGAGAACGGAGAATTGAGATACCAGTGAGCATATTGCTTGGGAAAGCAGTGAAGTTTGATTTATATAATGACTAAAATCTAACTACTAAACAACGTGATTAATTTTTTTCGATCAGTGGCTTGAACTGAAAGTTGTCTAGCGGTGTTTACAATTAAAGTTAATAAAGTCCAACATCAACTTTTTTTTTTTACTTTTTTGACTGAGACTACCATTCATTCATTCATTCATTCATTCATTCATTTGGATATCAAAATTAGATAGCTATTTAAATCTGGGGGATGTCCATGCCACGAGAAGTTAGGTATGCTTTAACATTACATGTTCATCGAAGACTAACATGAGCATTCATCTCCTTGGAGACTTGGAAGTCATCGGTTTTGTTAACACATGGTATTTTTCTTTTTTGTTTTTTTCTTGTATTCTTTTCTTGTTGCTACCTTCATTTGTCTTGTATGCATCAAAAGTCAAATGTTTCTGATCCATTGACGCCGACAAGACCGCGTCCTAACACTTATATATAGCGAGTCATTCAAAGAAGGGCTAACACGACCTGTCATTGCAGCCATGTGGAGTGTTTGGTAGAGTGCAAATTGAGACAAGATGGCTTCTGAAACAATGCTTCCTAAGACACTAACAAGGCCAAAAGAGAGCTCAGACTCATGCAATTTGTGAGTCTCGGCTTGTTATGTATGGACGCCCAAATTTCCGGAATGAATTTGACGGTCTTTCATCCGTTCGTGCTTGTTTCAGTGCTTCCATTGCATTCTTTGAGTTGTTTACAAGTTCTGGCTGTGAAGAAATTTTGTTCGTTGCGGAAGGACAAAAACCATAGTTGTCTGAATTTTACTAGCCGTTAACATATACTATTCCTCCATGCTTCATGTGATTGACTAGATATTATTGGGACATACAAACAAGGGAAAATGTCAAGTCATTCACGATTTTCCTTCTCGGCCAAGCCATTTTTGTTTCACCACTTCGGAGTAGTTGAGTGTGTCATTAACATGAAGTCCTATATTTGACGATTCTTTTTTTTTTGGTTCAAATATATATATATATATATATATATATTCTTTTTTTTAAAAAAAAAAAGACGAGTAACAGTCAGTATATAGACTTTTGGTAGACTTTACTTGTTAAAAAATAAGAATTCGAGTTTAACAAAAGATTTATTGGGAAAAGTTATTTTCCATCTGAAAAAGAAAGAGAATAAAATTCACCTATTGCTAAGCAAAAATTGCAGAACCATGTGGTTTGTTCAAAGGATACATATTGGAGTGTGGCATGGACACATTCCAAGACTGACTGGAACATCCAAAAAGTCAAGTGTAGAACATCCTATAATGGGAGTATGGGATTCATTCAACGCATTGTAATTTATAGGTTACACATTCAAGGTACATTTTAGGTTAATCCCGTCAATTCTGCTTAGTGTTCCTTTTTCTTCCTCCAAGTTTGCAATAAAGCCACCAACTTGTCTAAGCCATCAACAAAAGAATCAGTACGTGGATGTCTCCAAAGGACTGAGAAACTGCACTGTGTTTAACTTTGTTGACCAATTAAGGAGAGAATTGTTTCATGATGATGACGCCAATGATAATGATGAGGATGAAGTTCAAATGTAAGATTGAAGAATTAAATGTCATGAAAACAAAGAAAAAGAGGCAAGTGTTTTAGCATATCGTAGCCACCAATTTTGTAACAAGAAAATCTATATAACGAATTGAAAACTCAGTTAGGTCATACCCGGCCCATGGGGCAAGCACCACACGCTATGTTTTCATGAGATGAAATCTAAGAACTTGAGTTGAGATTTTGTTGCTATTATGCGGTGCAGACAATAATGGAGACAAATGAAACGGTTGATGAAAGATGGTCATGGTGGTTGTCTCTAGAGAATGGCTAACACCACCTGAACATACATGTGGTTATTAATGCAGCAATGTTGTAGGGCCATGATACCTAATAATTTCTACTCATGAAATTTCTAGTTCTTCCCAACTATTTTGGATGTAGCTACTTCTTTAGGTTTCCTAAATGGTATGCATCCCCCTTGACCCTTTTGCCGAAGATTTTCATGCTAGTTTCAACATCGTTCAAGTTGGTTGTCTCCACTTCTATTTAATATCAGAAATTAACTCACATTATGTGTCTATAGACAATTATTGTTTCATAATCAATCATGTTGGATCAAGTTGAACCTAACTATTTTGCTATGCAATGCAAAGATGAAACTCCTTCATAGGATATAGTTTCATAGGCGGTAAAAGAACTCATTTCTGTATGGTTGCTTCTTCAGTAAACATTTACTCTACAGAATTCGCATAAGAGCTACTTACAGCAGCAATATATTTTCTTCTCGTCAAACCAGCTCTTGCTGACCACATCATGGGAAACATTTCATTCTCTGCAAAATGAAACATGAGGGGTACTTTATGAAGCACAGGTCATGTATAACTCCGCTTCATTTTCACTTAAATTGTGTGTTACCTGTCTCTCAATTTCAACAGCAGATGCAGCAAGTCTTCGTTTCAAGATTGACCTATCCTCTTCACAACTCTCCGTCTCAGAATCTAAAAAGCAAGAACCAAGAAAGCGGAAGGAAATGAGTAAATCACTTCTTTTAATTTGTTAATTGTTATAACTGCCATTCTAGTTTTTAACTTTCTGCTGCGAATTGAAAAAAGGAATTTTCATGATAATGCGAATGCGCAACCACAATAGCAAAGTTATTTTTAGAAGCTTGCTATTGTTCCCAAGCTAGAGAAGTAACACGTCCAATTAAATAATTGCAAAAGGAAACTAACCAACATTGTGATAAAAATTAAGTTCAGAAGGATAGGTAACAATATTTATTTTGTTCTAACAATTTTCCGGCGTTAGATATCAAGACAAACTTGACGAAAGTTTTAATTGCAGAAGTAATTTCAATAAATATAATCTGTTCTAATAACCTTCCTCCCACATGCGTAAATGTTGTCTAATTAATTAATAACAATTGAAATGAAAGCAAACTAGTACAGAGATTATAGTTTCGCAAGAAAATAAGGTAGGGATTCTGTTCATATGACTTGTTGAGCTCAAGCAGAACTATTTCCAACAAAAAAATTTTGTATGTAATATTTGGCATAGCCACATTTTCAGCTCAACAATATGCTGTCTAACTGCATTTGCTACAAAACCTAAGAAACAATATAAAATAGAAAATGTGATTGGAAATTAATTGCAAATAAACCTAATTGCAGCTACGAACTGATAGGCTTGCTACAAAATTACACTCAAATACAGAATCTGCAGACTGTTATTCATGCTTTCTGTAACCATATTGCCATCGGAAGTTGCCATTTAAAGGCACTCAACACTAACTAAACAATCTAATAACAATCTTACAGGATAACTATTTGCAAGCAGAATCTCTTCAGGACACAGGGGAAAGTTGAGCATTTAACTTCACATAACAAGGGGGTTTAGCACATCTTATAACTACAAATGATATAGGCAGATATCTATAATGCAACGGAAATTAGAAAAAAAAATAGGATAACGTGATAGTTAAAGCTTACCATAATAGTATGATGACAAAATTGTGATGCGTTCAGTCGGCTGTTAAGAAAGAAAAGGTAAAATAAGAGCGATGAAATTGGTTATCTAAGTTCATGGGGCTAATGAAATGAAAAGTATGAACACAAATAAAGTTTTAATTGTACAAGAAAAAATATCGGTTTTGACACAGAACTTTTAGGCTAAAAACGTCAAGCTTAACCATAAGCTGGTTTATAAAGAAACTTTCTATCATCCACTCATCCTCTTCCCGTTATTGGCAGGCAGGTTAGCCTTCGGTTATGCATCTGATGGCATGCATCAAAATATTTTCATAGTTTAAATAAATATTCAAATCCAGTTGAAACATAGGTGAGTTTTCAAACCCCAATTCAATCAGCCTTATATCTCCAGATAAATGTACGAGACATTTTTTAAAAATGTCTCACCTAGTCGCCTTCTCTTTTCCACAAAATCAATTGCATGCTCTCTTCAATGTAACAATATAGAACATATCACAATTAATGACAAGCCCACCAAAAAAGGTATCATGCTTGAGCATGTAAACATAGAAACAGTTTTCTCTTTGTGCAATGATTGAAAAGGCGGCACATACATCGTGTATACTTTCTTCATGCTTAAGCACTTACTGCAATAATCTAACTTTCGTAACTTTTTCTACTCTGCATGATTCTATTTACAATGAAAGAAAACAGAAGCCAGAGCTCAGAAATATTAGATAGACACTGTTTTACCATTACAAAGATTCCCTCCTGACGAGTAGGAAGTTGCTCAAGCTTTTTCAATGTGTCATCCCCTTTGGTAACCTTACCAAATATTGCATACTGAACATAAAAACCAACTCATAGGGGTCATTTCAAATTGGCATTCCAAAATTAAAAATGAATCAATCTTTCTCAAGTCAAACTAGCAACCTTGCCATCAAGATGAGGAGCATCACCAAGAAGTATTGAAAATGATGAAGCACCACTATTCGGATCATCATATCTAACAACAAACAAAACAAAGAACTAGTACCACATCCAAATAAATCAAGCTAGTAAAATTGACCAATTAAAAAGTTTAGTGCCATATAAATACCTCCCCATAGAAAGAATGCCTCTAACATGTTTTACATCGCTAAACTCCCCAACCACAGTTTTCTTAGCCTCCTTTCTTTGCTCCTCATTCATCTGGGCCGACCTTCCTCCTACCACATCAGCTACTTGGGCAACAAAACCTTTATCAACCTAACATCCAAACATAATAAAGTCAACAACTTTCCGATAACCCAGATTAAAGATCCTCATAAAAACAATAATTGTGCTCTTTCAAGTACCCGAAAGAAGTGATTGGTGTTGTAGCAACCAAGCCGAACCAGCTTGAATATGTGTTCCACAGTAATGGGAGCCACTGATGGATAGAACCCAAATTGAATGTCTCCATAATTGGTCTGAAAAAACTTGTCAAATTTCAGGAAAAAAGCAGAAAGAAGAGCGAAATTCAACCCAAAGAAGAAAAATAAAAAGATAAAATGGTACCTGAAAAACGACGCGAGCTGAACCGAGTAGAGGATCATGGGACGAGGCACTGACAGTGGTAATTAAAACTAATGATAACGTTAGATATACATAGCCAGCAATCCACATTTTGAGTCTTCTTGGCGGGTGGTTAATTTTTCGGCCTCTGATTGTGTTACTGATCTGAATTCGATGTAGTCCGGTGTTTAACCACCGACACCGTAGCAATTTCAACGACACAGCGGAACTTGTTTCGGGTATTCAATGGGCTTCAGTTTTGATATATTAGGCCCAAATCTCCACATATGGGAATTCGGCCCAACATTATCCCATATGTGGCCCAATTTGAATGCTTGGTAAGATCTTTTGTTTTCTTCCTAATATATGTCAGTGTTCCTTTTTTTATTAAAAAAAAGTGATTATATTTGCTCTAGAATCGAACTTGTGATTCCTCAGTTGTAAAGACGAGTCCAATGTCTATGAGTATTTGTAAATTTTGTTTTCATTATTAAACACTTCAATTTAAAGTATAATTTTTTATTAATTCATCTAATATCCATATACCTTTTGATATATATCTTACTAGCATTAAATTTGCGCAAGCAACAAACCGAGTTTTAAAATCTTTCTACATTCACAAATCAAATTTGAAACCAATAATTCTGTTGAAGATAACCCGAAACTTCGGAGGAGTTTGATAATAGTTGACATTAATTGATCCTTTTGTTTTGGACCCATAATGCATTTATCAGAGGGAAGAAAAGGGATAATTAGTCCAATGCATCTGAATAATCAGCATCCATTGAGACATTTGAACAAGCAACATTATAGTCCTATCAATTTGATCCAATTCAAGTGGACTGCCAAACAGTTTTCTCCATTTGAAACATCTAATCCTAAGTTTTAGTTTAAAAAACGTTGATTTAGAATGACATAAGACGTCTAGCTCCACTGAAGCTGTCACTATCTGTAATTAACTTCCTCTGCTAAAAAATCTCTGCATCAAATTCAAATGCCATGTTACATTCTATTCTAGGGTTGTACTTAGATTCTACTTCACAGTAAACATGACTGCTTCTGAAACAAGGTTGTGGTAAAGACAATTAATGACTAGTACACATGAAAGCAAAAATTTGTGATCATATTTTGGCCACCAACGACACTACTAGTATTGATTCCCATGCTTGAAAACTCTTGAATTAATTGCACATTTTGTTGTTGTCAATCAAAATCAGTGCCTCCTTACCCTATAGAACCTGATTCAAGTGCTTAGCTGTTGCCATTTTTTTTTTGTCCAATCACACACCAAAAAGAGGTAACTAAGAGCATCAAAAACAAAAAGTTTTTTTAATAACCTAGTGTGAGATTGAAGGTTAAATATTCAATTTTAAATATAAGTCAAATAACTAAATTCTAAAAATGGTAGCAAGAGCAAGTCTTGCAAAATATTGTATGGATATTTATACTTACATGAAATGTGAAGTTGCTGGACAATCAGTACGCACCAATAATCTTATAAACCAAAGAAATAATTCAACAAATCTATTTGCATATTATTTTTAAATCCCAAATGAACTGGTAGATTGGACTATTTTACCGGTAATGAGAAATCGTCCAGCCAGTAAGCAAGTCATGACTTGTATGTTAGGTTTTAAATTCAAATTTTATAGGAAACAACTATAAAAAAAAGATTGATTTGATTGGTTTTAAAATTAGATGAAATATTTACTCACTCCAATTTGAGTATCATTGTTCTAGAATGAACAAAAAGAATGCTCAAGTAAGTAAAAGAAATTGGATTGCAATCAGAAATGAAATAAAGCAAAAAGAAAGAAAGAGCAACGTTTTCAACTATCTATACAGGAGAAAGAAAGAAAGCTGGGGGCGAGTCTACGGTTTCATGAAATTATAAGTTGAAAAATGAAGGGTCTAAAGCCTAAAATAATGTCTTTATCCATCTAAGACCTACTCGGAAATGATAGATAATTCACGCCATGAACCTTGCTTTGTGTTGGTTTTTGACCCGACCCCCCTCCCTCTCCTTTTTCTTATATGCTAAGTCTTGTCGTTCACTCATTTATGTTTAACTTGAGGCATCATTATTAGTGTGAAAACTTAACCCTAATCCATTAACTTTTTGTCTATTGTTGTCATTCTTTAATGTTAGAAAATAGATGCTGTTCACCCTCATTAAATTAATTAATATTTTCAATGAATAGATGTAAAATAGTTCTTGAATCAATTTTAATCGGCATCCCGTTAAGTTTGTTAACAAAACGTTGATGTAATACGATCATTCTTAATAGCATTAGCATTTTATCTGGCGAATGTGATTTGTAGGCTAAATTTAATTAGTGGTAATTGCTTAAAGTGGTCTAAATAAATTGTTACATGAAATACTAATGTGAATGTTAATAAAACAACATCTATGTTGTCGTTTCACTTATAGTTTTATCAGGATGTTGAAATCAGGTGATCAATGAATATAACAAATTAAATAAATAATAACCATATTGAAAATTTAAGCAAATTAATCTTGGATCACAATAACAGACAGCAATACAAAGTGATTGAAGTCGGAATCTCTTTTTCACACGGACAAGAAATGATTGTTGTTTGAAATGGATAGAATAAATATAAATCACTTTTTAGAGGCCATTAGTAGCAATGTTAAGACATCTAATACCTCCATTTTTATTTTCAAGCTACACATTCATTAGGTCCTGCTTTTGCCTAACACAACACCTCCACATTTTTCCTTCCTCAAAGCTTATTTCCAACTATTTAACATTAATTATGCTTAAGCTTAAACACTAAACTATCGCATTACATAATTAACTTGTTGCACACACTGTCCCACTTCTACGTTACTAAAGTTAATGTTTTTGAAATGGTGCCATGCCAAATTAATTAATTAATATCTTATAAAAAAATATTAATTAATTAATATACCCGCTGTAAGAAACAAATGAAAAAAACAGACAATAAATGAGTTTCCTCTCTTCTAACTAAATTTAACTGTGAAATTCTTAAAAAGAAAATGTTGTTTAATAGGTTATGAGGGTTAAATAGTGAGCTTTTATAAATTCACTCGTATTACTAATTTGTTCATACAAAATTACGGAAGAGAATTAGTAGTTAACCATATAAATCTTATTTAGTAGTTAGGAAGGGCAACGCTAAACAAATTATTGTTATTTTTTCTTACGGGTTCTATTAATCAATTGGAATGAACTTACTGAAGGAGAAGTCAAAAAATTCTTACAACTTAGTTGTCTAAAAATGAACCACACAAATTAAGTAAGGTCGTATTATCACTTAAAACTATTTCAAGTTGTTGGATATGTGTTTTTGTCATTCTTAAAATCCAAAGTTCAATATCTTGTAACAAAAAATTAAACGAGCTATATATATTTACAAATTACAATCCATCAACTTGTTGAAAGAATGCCAAAACAACCAACTTGTTGAAGGAAATTTTGGAGGGCATGTCGTTTTTGTATGAACCGAATTCAATTAATTGTTAGAGAAATCAAGTGGACTTTCTGTGAAAACCCAAATGATGTGCGACGAAATGAATAATAGTGAAAACCCAAATTACATTTGTTACGAAATGATGTGTTTAAGCCCCACATGTTGATCATTAACAAGATCCAAATATCATTTTCTCTTTTAACTAGTGGATAAAGGATCTAAATCAGTGCACTATCTTTTAACTAATTATAATCCATGTCATCCTGATTAGACTGACCTCCAAATGTACTGTTATGGAAGGCTCAAAAAGAGCCAAGATTACACGGCACAAGATGTAGCAGTACATGTTTGACTTTCATCACAAAATGCAAAAGAGAGTTAATAGCAAATAGCAATAAGGCGTTCTGTCGAAAAAGGAAACAAGGTAACGAATTTTTAAATCGGCAAAAGATGTTCAACACATCCTTCTCAAATAATGCTGCTTTGATGCATTCAAATCTAGTGAAATTGGTTAATAAGTTGTTAGGTTAGTGATTAGTATGTTAATGTTGGATGGACTATTTGTTAAAAGGGTAAAACATTAAATTTCAATTAAAAAAGAACATATTAAAATTAAAGAAACGGTTAATATTCTAATTTTTTAAGATGAACATCTATTCTTTGGTAGGAAAAAAGAAAGTCAAGTTGAATTGATAAACCATCTAGAAATAATTCGTCATATTTTGCTAACTCGAAATACCTAGTGCTAATTAGACAAGACAAAAATAAATACAGAAGATTTGTTTAATCACGTTTGTGAAAAAAGAATCCTACGTGGTTTGATCCAAAAATCATGTTCAAATTGATTAAAAACAAAATGTCAAATCCTATGAAAGAAAGAGGCTACTAAGCACAATTAGGTAGGCCAATTGATGCTACAAACCCAAAAACCTATCTACACGTTCCCCCTCATTAGCACCATTTGTGTATTGACAAACTGCATTGATGAGCATGAAAAATAAATATATTCTCTGCAAGGAATAATATACATCATCAATATCTATCTATAGAGCAAAAGTGATTGATTGAGTTAGTAATTATACTTATTTCGAAACTTAAGATTTTAGAGTCTAACTCACCAAGAGATTGGAGAATTCTTGAGGTAGTTATAAGAATGATTTACTTTGATAATATATATATATATATAAAGAGATTCTACACCTGCATTATGAGAGTGATTTGGTGCTGTAAGTTCGGAATCCTCCACTTTTTTTATTCCCATCATAACCCACCCAAAGTGTTTAAACATTCAAAAAAAAAGAAAAAAAAAAAAGAAGAAACCTTTTTAAGTTTATTGGGTTTTGATAGGTTGCGGTAATTTCATGGGCCAATGTTGCATGTCATAATCATCAAATAGGAAGAATAGCATCTAATCTTATTAGGCTTTTCATATGGAAACCCAAATAAGGAAATATAAAGAAAATAATAAAAGAAAAAGCAATGCATCTCATAATTACGAACTAGGAGTGCAAATGAGTTATGCTGTTTGAGAGCTCCATATATAAATGAACCGAACTGAAATAATTTTTTAAACTCTTTATGTGTATAAATTGAATTTGAACAGTTTAAAATTCGGTTTGCAAAGTTTGCGAACAACTTGATAATAGGTAATATTTTTGACAATGATCATGCGTACAATGTATATATACATAAACTTGAATTAAACAAGTAGAATTTGTCCTAGTTGAATAGATATTCGGCTTAAAAATTCATTTATTAATAATTTACTATCACTCATTGAGTAACCACTTGATTATAAGTCAGCGTTACTCATGTTCCACATACTTTAAACATCATTTATGAAACCAACTCAATTTGTTTTTAGTTGAATGAGCTATAACAAACCAATAATAAACTTAAATTAAACGCAAAATATCATACTCGAGTCAAACGCAGACAAATTTGTAATGAGTTTGATTTGAGCTCATTTAATTGTAAACGAGCCATGTTTAAACAAAAATTTATAACTCGAGCCAAGTTTAAATTTGAGATTTTTTGAAAACAAACAAATTTGAATATTCAAAAATTTATGTTCACTACAGTTTGATTATATCCTCAATAAAAAAATAAGGATAATATTTTCTTAAGAGAAATAAGTACATTAAAATGGCATATACAGAATATTTTTGTGTTTATTATTATTTTGGTAAGAAAAAGGTTGATGGGGAAGGTCGGTTATTTTGGTTAGGCGAAATTCACGGAGTCGTTGTTCCCATCTTTAATTTGGATGCGAAGAAGACATATAATATAGAAGAGAGTATTGCATAGAGAAGATAGGGGGAATGGATTGATCGTCAAGTAGTCGTTCGAGAAAGACGATTGAAGGTGACGCGTTCCTAACGATGTTAATCAACAAATTTTTGTTGCTGTTTCCTTTTTTCTCTGTCGTCGAAATAGGGCCGAGAGAGGAACGATACGTCTCTTGTGCTGACCTTTCCACTTGTCTTTTTATGCTTTTTGACTTAATATTGCTCCAATCAAATTTCCCCCTTTATTCTCTTATCCCTCTCAATTACACCAATTTATATCAACCTTTTGCTTAAGCGATTCAATATTAATAATTAAAAAGTATTTTTTTATAATTTAAATTGTTAATCTTTTAGTATGAAGTCTTTCGAACCAATATACTAACTACTAAATTAATGAATCTTAATTTTAATAATCATATATGTATATATATATGATATTTAATCATATTTTCTATATTTTAAAGTTTATTTTTATATTAAACACTAGATAATTAGATTTTTTAAATGCTTGATCAATTCAAATATAGGTAAGACATTTTTTGGGTAGTGAAACTCGTCTTACGGAATATTTTTTCATGAATATGTGTTTGACAAAATTTAGCCAAAACAATATTTTTCTTGTTCATATTTGTAGCCCTCTTTTTTTCATATATTTTATACATACGTGTAATTTCATTTTATTAATCTGGCATGGACATATAAGAAGCACACTTGGAGCGTGACACGTTACTATCAATTCCTATGTCACCATATTGTATGTTAATTAGGTCACTGTTAATTAGATTATGATTTGAAATACAACACTACAGTGCCAAAATGGCCTGTGGTTGTAAATTAATCATTTAATCTATGAAAATTCAGTCGATTTTGTGTTTTTTCTGCTTCTTTCATTGTTCAAATATAAATGCCAACTAATAATATGATTGTTAATCAGTAGAAGAGGATGAAAATAGTTATGATATTTATAGGGTTTTGGTGGCTTGAAAACCCACTAATTGTGATGTAAGAATGGGGCCATGCCAGATAAAACCCAAGCTAACATGCGATCTATGTCATATAAACAACCATACATGTCACATGGGTAGCCCCTCCCACCCACAAATTTTCACTCATCTTACATTCCAAAACAAGAAACATCACCCAAAAAACATCACGCAC
>CAODLS013308039.1:0-10170 GCA_948243855.1 Flueggea neowawraea | reverse complement strand
TGCTTTCTTGAATCGGTTGTTTGATTATATAAATTTGTTGTGAGGATGCTGTTAGAATTTGTTTACCTATGGATTCTGATTGAGAAAGAAGAAAATTGGGAATTGAAGTTTTTTCGATTTGGATTTCATATTGGTATCTGTGAACATGCTTTTTGTAAGTTGCCTTTGAGAATGTACGAATTAGAATTTAGTTTTATGAAATTAAACGCTCTTCATCTTGAGAAATTAGGAAATTTTAATTGATAAGCTGTCACATTTGATCTCTCTCTCTCGTCACTTGATTCGGATGGAAAGGCCTCTATTTCTGTTGATTTTAGTGCACTGAAAGTTCATTTTTTCATAAGATCATTTCTTCCCCGAATATTTGAATCTCATTTGTTCTTCTGATGACAGGATATGGGCCAACTGGATAAAAAGATGGGGTGGTTTGGTTGAAAGAAATGGAGTACTGAAGCATAATTGGTTGTGGACAAAGATGGAGAGTGAGAAAATGGAGTACTGAGCCAAAAAGGAAAGAAGGATGGAGCGGTTTAGTTGAAGGAAATTGATGTTAAAATGGATGGTGAACCCAGCACGCGCGGGTAGAAGGAGTGAGTGAGTGTGGCATGGGGAGGCACATGTTCGAGTTGTGATGCTCTCGGGGTCGTTTCGAATTATGCCTCATCTCCTTTTAGCTTGGAGATCTGCATTATTGAACTGCATCATAAGTCTGGAATGAGTGGGAAGCCTTTGGACTGAGACAGAGCTAGTTTTCTCGGAGTTTATCCAACCTGACGCCCAAATGACACTGGATCAGTGATTCCACGTTACAAAAAAAAAAGGATTTTGAGTTTGCCTTTTTATCTTTTTTTGTTAAGTGAAACAAACAGATCTAAGATCTACATATCGAAATGACTAATTTTAAAAACTGAAGAACTTCGAGAGAGATATCATTAAATCTCAAGAATTACCATGGATTTTTCTCATCATTTTAATTACTCCCATCAAGAATTAAATTTATGATTAAGTAGTAGCGGAGCTAGAAATTTTTTTTTGGGATTGGGTCAATTTTGAACTATTTTTTTGTCACGACCCATTGTCAGGCTATGACCGACATACAAAATGAACCGAATTAAAGGCCTAACCTATTTCGCACAAGTCTCGGAGATTCAGACGTTCTATCTAACTTATTCATTCATTAAAGCATTTATTAACAGAGTGTATTAAATATAAAACATTTATTAGCAAAATATTAATAAATATAAGGCTAAATAAATTAAAAAAATAAACTTTAGTCAAATTAACAAAAATATCATGAACTTTCAATTTTGGTTCAGAAAAATATGAACTTTAATTACTATAACAATTGTGTCATTAGTTAGTTTGTGATTAACTTTTTTATCCACCTCGTTGATGTGCCAATTCACGTGACATTTAATGTGTAAATATTTTATGATGTGACTTTCATTTATTAAAAAAATTAACTAACTTACAAAAGAAGCTAATTTTTTATTACGAATTAATTTTTATTTATTAAAAAATTAACTAACTTATAAAAAAATAGTTTTTTACGATGATTACTTTTTTATGATGTTACTTTTGTATTAAAAAAATTAACTAACTTATATAAAAAGTTATTTAGAATCTATTTATTATTTAAAAAATATGTTTACTAATAAAAAAAAATTATTAACAAATTTTTCATTTTTCTAGGTTTTTTAAAAACAATGCAAAATTTTTCTTAAACTAAACATCCCAAAATACATTGAGGGCATTTCTACAAATAATAAAAAATAGACATAAATTTCTTGTTTAGAAATACATTGCTTCCTTTAAAGAAAAAATCATACTCAATGTAAAGAAAAAATGATATAAATTATTTTGAGAAGAGAGAAGTAACGATAATAATTTAAATTAAAAGAAAACGTGTGATTAATGGGATATGGAGACACTAACGTGTAAGAATTGTTATAAAATTTAAAATTTTCATCTCCAGAGCATTGTTTTTTTTTTTTGCAAAAACTTTTAGATTTATTTATTATTAAAAAAATTATAGGTTCTTGATATTTATAAACACATTCTTATATTTTACACATTTTTTATTTCTAATATTTTTGAGAAATATCATTTTTAGTGTTGGTTGCTATTTTCGTGCCAGTTTCAATTAATTAATATCGTAGATGTTGATTAATTAATTATTCATACAATAAAAAATAAATTTAAGATACAGTATAATTATTTTTCATAAAAAATAATACGTAATAAAACTTTAAGTTCATTTTTGTAAGTTAGTTAATTTTTTAATAAATAAAAGTCATGTCATAAAATATTTACATGTCAAATACCACGTGGACTGTCACGTCAACGAAGTGGATGAAAAAGTTAACCCTAAACTAATTGATGACATACTTGTTATAGTAGTCAAAGTTCATGTTTTTCTGAGACAAAATTGAAAGGTTGTGATATTTTTGTTAATTTGAGTAAAATTCATGTTTTTTTAATTTATTTAGCCTAAATATAAATAAATAAAACTTACATTTTTATAAATAAAATATCAATTTATTAAAATATAATTTAATATATCAAAATAGTAGGAGGAATGGGTAAATAAATACAACTATCCAAAATATTAAAATACCCAGTAACCTACTAGTATCACGATGTGAAGCTCTAAACAAAAACAAACGAGCTTGAACGAAAGGGCACTCACAACTAGCAATGGTGCCTCACTGAGATCGAGGATGACAGACGGTTGTTGATGTCAAAAGTATACCTGAAAGATGTTTGGGGGTGAGTAAATTCAGTAAGAAAACGACACTTCAGATCGTCTCCGAGACTCACATAAACCGTTTTAAAAACAGTTCGCAAATACTACATGCAGATATAAGTGTATATACATATACACACACACACACTATATATATATATATATATATATATATATAGTTCTGAAATTCATTTTGAAATTGTTTTCAAATAAAACAAACAACAGGCAGTCAGACATACTACATACATATCAGATATCATATATCAAAAACAGACAAATATAAGAGGGGTGAACTATGCCACTAATAAAAAAACAGAGTACATGTATATGGTCGTACACACGACTACCATAATACCTTGGTAACTGGACTTTGATAACGTAGTGGTATACCAAATGCTATGTTTACCGTCGTAGCATAGGTGCCCCATATCAAAAGTGTGTGTGTGTATATATAATAACATAGCAGAAAATCATGCAAAGCAGAATTTATTTTACAAAAAATATATATTTAATATATATGTGTATATGTCATATATGAAAAACAGAATATTGAATATTAATAATCACATAAATCGGATTATTAATTAATCAAACCATTAATTATTCAAATTTTAGAATAAAATGTTGGATCATGGGTGATCAACATTAAGTTCCTTTTGTGTTTTGAAGATGTGCAAAACATTTGACTTGAAGTGGAACACGTTGGAGAGCTCAGAGTTGTGAAATAAGCCACTGCAAGTGCTTCACGTATATCAAGAAATAGTAACGTACGTGAGATAAGGCGTGACGACAAGCAGAAACGAATTAAGTGATGCAAAGAGCAAACTAACGTACGTGATAATAGACTAACGTACGTGAGACATATCTAACGTACGCAAGATAACATTTGACGTACGTGAATCATGTTGGAGCTTGATCGACGTACGTGAGATTAAAAAAAAATGTACGTAAGCTGGAGAATTTGCAGATGACGTACGTGAGGCTAAAATGACGTATGTGAGAATGGTACAAATAGCTGCAACAGGCAGAAACGTACTCCAACAGCTAGTTTATCTCCACCAACGGTCATATCACTTGAAGAGGCTATAAATACATCAAGGAATGGCAGAAAAACGTGGATGATCATATGGATTCAAGTCCCAATCATTTTCATCATTCCCCTCACTCCAAAACACAAAATCAAGCTAGAGAAGATCAAGATTCAAGCATCAATTTCATAAAACCAAACTCTAGCATAGAACTTTCACTTTTGTAAACTATTTTGTAAAACTCTTTGAGAGTGAGAGAGGTTTGTTGTGAACCTATAGAAAACAACATTTTAATGGACTTAGAGGTTTGATCCTTAATCAACATTGGGTAGGCTTTAGAGGGGTGAGCCATAATCAACCTTGTAGGCTTTAGAGGGGTGAGCCGTAATCAACCTTATATGCTTTAGATGGGTGAGCCGTAATCAACCTTGTTGTCTTTAGAGGGGTGAGCCGTAATCAACCTTGTTAGTTTTAGAAGTGTGAGCCGCAATCAATCTTGGTGTAAGGCTTTGTTGGATTAAGCTGCAATCAATCTCCGTTATAGTGAAAAGTATAAGTGAGACTTAAGTAGTGGACGTAGGCATGGTTGGCCGAACCACTATAAATTGCGGTGTTTTTTTCTCTCTTCACTCCAACTCGCTTCTGCTCTACAAACTCAACCAAGGTATCCCCGAGAAAATTCTCCAACATAAAACCAAACACATCAAAAACATATAGGATTTAGAAGATACAACCTATATATCAGATGTTGTCATCCCACTCACTTGGATGTTGAGCCAATAACTCCAATCTCGAACCATAAATAGATATCACATAGCAGAGTTGAACATATAACAGACATTGGTGGATGGCTGGCCGCCTACGATATCAAATTGAGCTGAAATGGAATTTATTACAAAAGGGTCAAACGCAGTAACTGTGATAATACTGAATGTTTGATATGCAGTTGCAAATGTAGAACCCAAACCCCAAACGTCGTTCGAAGACCTACTTGGATCGAATATCCAACACTCTCACCTCGAAAATCGAAATCTACAAAAAAATTTAGCTTGGTCCCTGAACTTTTATAAATATATATTATGGTCCTCAAATTTATCAAAAATTACAATTGGCTCATTCAAGTAGTTAAAATTCTCAACTAAGCCCTCCAACTCTCAAAAATTGCAAATTTATCCCAAAACTCTCAAAATTACAAATCTAACCCAAATATGCTAACTATCTAGTTTAGTCATCAAGCATGCAAAATATCAAACTAGTCTTTTTGGTAGAAAATTACTCAAAAATACCCTAAAATCTGTTCTGCTCGAAACCTGATGTTCTAACCCTTCCACATTACTCCTAATTATCCTCAGAAACTTAAATCCATCAACAATTTCATCAAAACAACTCAAAATTATCAACATTTTGCTCAAACCCAAACTAACCTTAACCCATTTCAAAACAACATCAAATCTCTTGATTTCAAGCTTAATCTAGGTGTTTCTAGCTTTAATCTATCATAATCTAACATACATTCCATAAAAAACAACTAAAATCAAACTAAATCTTCAAAACCGTCACCCACCAAACCCATGAATCAAAACGTGGTTTAATACGAAAATGGAAGCAAGAAAATGATTATTGACATGTTCTTACCTCTGGGATTTGAAAGGAAGCAATGAGAGGCCAAGAGAAGGAAGTGAAGATGGACGGATTAGAGAGCGTTTGGGTGAGTTTGGAATGAAAATGATGAAGGAGAGTCAGAGGAGGGGTATAAATAAACCCACAGACCGAAACACACCATTTCACTCAATTTCAACACAAACCAACCAGTCTATACACGTAACAATGCATTTACGCGTGTAATAAGCACTCTACGTCCATAAATGAAGCCATTACGTGCGTAATTGTAGGTTTCAGCTCCAGGGTGATTCTGCTTAAAGATCTGTGTGCTTAGCTACCCTCCAATGCACATAGATGACCCCCTGGACGTATTTCATGCAAAATTTCACACTTTAAACGTGTTTCTAACTTAGAAACATAAACCCCATCATTCCTGGAGCAAATCTAACACCGAAATTTGATGGAAGGACGCACAAACCATCATTAATCACCACATGATCAAATCGAAACTCGAATCTCTCATCGAAAACATACAAGGTACGATGAAAGATCTTATCGGAATCGTACGAAACATTACATTTTTCTCAAAAAGTAAATATATTGTTAAGTAATATATTATCGGATTAAAATCTATTTTGACATTTTTATTTCTAAAATGTGCATTACATGCTTGTAATGTATATCAGAATATTCAACTGTATTCTTTGGTTTCTTCATTTTTTTTCTTTAAAAGGTAGGAGGTGGACTAAAATTCAAAATAATTTTATTTTTTTCTTATCTCCCCCAAAGATTGAATCTGAAACGTCCAGCTGTAAATATTGGTTGATTACCACTAGACTCAGCCCTTGAGGACAACCGTATTCTTTGGTTTCATAATAACGAATTTATTCATTATCTACACAAATATCTGTTAATTCACAATTGAAAATTTATATCAAAACTTAGGAGTAAATTTATGAACTTAATTCAAAATTAATACATTATATTTATACACTTGATAAACCATCTTGGAAATCATCCCGCTAGCGGTTGGGGCGATTATTCTGGTATACCCACCCTGTTTCTTATCGAATAAATAAAAAATATCCTAAAAATGTGAAAATATATTAAATAAAATCATTGTGTTATAAACAATAAAAGTCAAAAAATACAACAAAAACCGACCATATATTTGCAAACTTTTCGACTTTTTTAGTGACACCAAGTAATTTCCTCACAATAATATATTATAAAATTTTATTTCATAAATATAAATTAAAACAAATTAAAAAACTAAAAGACATAAGCTATTTTAATATTTAAGTTGTGTTTATCAATCTTTCATTCAATAGAAATTATTTGGGAAATTAGCCTTACTGTCCCCTTTTTGTATTATGATTTCAATATTATGATGGTGGTGATTATAATTTCAGAAATGAAACATCTGAAATTATAGTTTCATTTATGCCAAATATTTATATCCTCTTGTTTATCATTTTCTCTCTCCTCTCCCTCCCTCTCTCTTCTTTCTCACCTCCTCACCTTCACCTTCACCTTCTCCCTCTCTCCTTTCTCTCTCCGCCTCCCTTTCTGCCTCTCTCTCCTCTTATCACTTGGTCTTCTTCTCTGGTTCTCTCTCTGTTTGTTGTCCGACTCCCTGTATTCCTCCTCTCTCTGCTGCTTCAGTCCGGGTCGCCTTCTCATCGCGCAGCCTTCTTTGCGTCACAGATATTAGATCTTACTTGACCCACTTCGCGTTGCTCAATTGAGAAAGTGATTTAATTTTTGTGGAAGAAAATTGTGTAATGATTGTGTTTTTGTTCCTTGTGATATGTTAATTTTAGAAAATGGAGACGATAAAGCAGGGTAAGTTTGTTGCAATTATGTCGTGGTAGTCTGCGTACAATTTTATTATCATTATTACTAAGGACTTTTTGTTTTGAATTGTCTAATTTCAACATAGTTTAAGAAAGAGCAGATTATATCAGGACTTTTAATGAGACGACCTCAACCTTCAGTCTTTTTCTCGGGTAGTTTCAGTCGATATCAAGAGCCAATTGTTACAACTGATGATAGGAACAATGCAGGCAATAGGTTATCTGTAATTCCTCAGTCTGCTGATAATGAAACGGTGAGATGTACTCATTTTGTACTCACTTTTTGTAAGTATTAGTAATTTTATCATTTTATACTCATTTTTTAGTAATTAAAGTGATCAGTCAGTATTTATTTTTGTATGTATTTGTGCGTTATACTCGGTTTGTTCTCGTTTTGTACTCATTTGCGTTCAGTTTGTACTAATTTTGTACTCATTTACTCGTTTGTTTTCAGTTTATTTTTGTTTTGTACTCATTTTTTTATATGAAATAATGAGAACATTTTGTTTTCGTTTTGTACTCATTTGTCATGTGATCAAGCGCATTGGTCAAAATTAGACATTTTTGAAACTGCATTAAAAGAGTGAATATTTATGTAGACATTTTGAATACTCTTGCATTTTAGAAATTTAAATTATTTTTAGAATTTTTTTTTGTAATTGTCCTAAATTATTTATCATATTATATATTATATTCCTTTTAGAAATTGTTTCTTCCGTGTAAAGAAAATCTCTGCAAAAACCATTAGAAATAGTAAATTTTTTTAAATTATTATTTTTTGTTTTATTTTCCTTCCTTATCCTATAGTTTTTATATTTATTTATATTTTTTTAGGAGGCCAATATAGTTAAGAATATATATTTTCCACATCATAAAAGATTAAATCCTATTAATTTCTACAAAGTTTGGGGTACCAAGACAATTAGACCATATTTCTGATGACATTATAAAAGAAAGAAACTATATTAAATGAGCATTAATTCTTGCCAATTTTTTTTATAGGCAATTCTTGCCATATTTTTAAATTTATACTAAAACATTAAAATACAAGATGAACAATGCAGCTGTAATGTGTACGATTGGTCAAATGAATATTCACAAGGTTGTATAACTAGAACAACAGAACTTCAAGAAGAGAAATAGCATAGAACACTGCATGATGTAAGCAGTGAATGGATATCAATATATGTTGCGTAGTCCATATAATATTCGTGGAACAATAAGAAGACTTGTTTGTTTGACAAGCAAGTCGCCCAACAACAAGATATGAGTGGAAGACAATATATTGCACAAACAGTGCAATCGAGGCCACTAAGAGTCTAAGATTCCAGACAATTTGTTAGACAAATTAAAATTGGCCACTGTCACTCTACAATTGTTATATAGATGATGACTCGTCGAAATGTTAATGCTGCTAATGTACTTGTCAACAAAAAAAAACAAAAGCCAATGTTCAAATTACTTAGCATCGTAGTGTGCAAATGCAATGATCAATTTCATGAAAAGTTGTCATGTTTATTCAACAGTAAATAAATCAAAACATTGACAAAATAAAGTAAATAAAATGGAAACAAGACGAAGTTTAACATTTTAATCAAATATAACATGTATTTTAAAAAATGACTGGAAAAACATGAATTTGACTTTTGTATTAAATTTAACTCGACGTTAGTACGCCATTAATTTCCTCCGTTAAGTGCCGACTTGGCACGCTCATGTATAAAAAAAATAACGACGTGGCAATCAAACGTGTAAACCCTAATCCAAACCCACCCAAAACCCAACCCCTTCTTCATATTCTTCTTAAAGAAAAAAAGAAACCCAATCCATTCCACCCAAATGACCAAACTTAACTATTAAGCCAAGTTCGTCATTAGGGGTGGCAATTTTCGACACGATCCGTTTAAACGACACTGCTCGACACGAAGTTAAATGAGTTTGGGTTTGACATAAATGGGTTCGGGTCATAATA
The DNA here is from genome assembly GCA_948243855.1 of Flueggea neowawraea. NCBI lineage: Eukaryota > Viridiplantae > Streptophyta > Magnoliopsida > Malpighiales > Phyllanthaceae > Flueggea > Flueggea neowawraea. The sequence goes on along the minus strand of CAODLS013308039.1, from coordinate 966 downwards.
ACCCGTTTATGACACAAAAAAATGAGCTTAAATGGGTTCAATCCCGTGTAACATGTTTATGACTCGTTTAATCCGTTTAACATAACTGGGTTAACCCGCTTACAATATGACCCGTTTACAATACGACCCGTGTCACGACCCATTCCCGGGACCGTGACTGGCGTACGAGGCGGACCGTCTATAGAAGCTCGGCCCATCTCGCACAAGCCTTTCAGAGGTTTAGAATTTCTACCCATCATTTGATTTCCAAAACATTTATTGAAAAATATTTTTATAATTAAAATAATTTATATATAACTCAATATATAAATATAAACCAAATGCATACAAACTATATACTCTGGTGAAATCAAATACAACAAATATATCAGAGTATACATACAACTCCAACACCCCATAGTAATCTAGTAAGAAGCTCTACAAAATAAAAGAAGCCCGAACAATAGGCTTCACTAACTAAAATGCCTCCTCACGGGTGTCCAAGATGCGAAATGAACGCCGAAGCCAAAATCTGTGCACCTGGAAGATAGAATCATCCACAACAGAAAATAAAACCGGGTGAATCCCAGTGAGGAATAACACTCCAGAGCGCCTCATATGTGCCTCACAGATTCTGTTTTGAAAACAGTTCTCAAATACCACAAGCAGTATTCATAGTATATATAAATATACACGCTATAGAATAATAGCCTTTCAAAAATCCATTTCGAAACCATTTGCAATCACAGCAAACAACATGCACAAAGGCGTATTAAAATCATTGAAGATTTTAAATAATTTATTTTCATGTCAAAACATATATAGACAATAAGAGACTAAACAGGCGTGATATAGACTCTGCCATCTATCACGAATCTATGGATCAGCCATAGCAATGTGGACTCGCCTCCACCATAACAGATCATGTGCCTGATCAGGGCAACATGGCTACCGACAACCCTAGTAGCCGGGTTTTATAAATCATTG
>CAODLS013307726.1:0-10409 GCA_948243855.1 Flueggea neowawraea | reverse complement strand
CCTGCAAGTTTTTCCATAGATGTCTCCAACACCATGCCAAGAGTTCCAGGCTTTGCATCGTAAATCCTGGCTACAACCGATGCAATTGGAGTGACAGAAAAAACAAGTGCTCTAATTGTCTCGAAAGATGGAGGCATCATATGCTGACATTCATACTTTTGATGTAATGATGAGGTTGACATGAAGCGGGAGTCTAGAGGAAATGTAGGTAATAAAATCGTTGTTTTGGCTCCAGAATTAAAGTCAATGTCCAGAAATGAAACATGCCCTCTATCAATGGCCAATATCCGCGTGGCTCTACTTTTCCTCCAATCACCCATCTCCCATTCCCAAAAATCCTGATGTGGTGGTGCTCCAAATGAACAGTTTTAGTATCTCCAGAAGGCCCTTTGTGTATATTTAACTGAAAAAGATTCTCCAAGAGCAGTGAATTTTGACTTAATTGGTGGTGGCGTTTCAAATTTTTACCAAATCTTGTATGGAGATGGCCGCATAGATAAGCAGATACCGAATGTTTAAGGAAAATATCTCTGAGACTCTTCTTTGAGTGGGAGGATGCTGACAAAGAAAGTGGAAAATGCCCAAAAGATATCTTAGTTACAGACTTTTCAGTTTGAGAATCCAACTCAGACAGTTTTGAATCTACTTCAGCCAATAGTTGGTCGGTAGGATGCCCAAAGAGATTTGTTGGGCCTCGTAATCCGGTAGTCATTGTGCTGTCCAACCCCACAAATAGGTGCAGACGGTCACCAGTGTGCAAAAGTGAACAAGAGTGCAAAAAATCAATGAAGAGAAAAAGTAAGTTTATCCAAGAATACCTTGCTCAGCATCTAATTACCCTGTGCAAGATGCAGATCTTGAGAAGATATTTGGTCTTATCAAACTCAACATAGTGCTGAATCTTAAGAAGGAAATTTGGCAAGAAGCATCCCTTTAAAAATTGATCAATCAGGTTAAAAAGGAGCAAGATTGCTGACACATGCCTCATTGTTTCTATTGAGAACTTGGCAAAACAAGAGGAAATGCTTCACAATAACTATTGAATTTGGGATGTTAGATATGTAGGACTTAAGTATCTTGCTGAAGACAAACCAGAAGTGTGCCTACATGATAAACAAAATGGAAATAAAAATTCTAAATGATAGGCATGGTTTGAATAGAAGAAAAATTTTAGTTTCTTGTTTGGCTATTATGGTTCATTCTACCTAAGCATGGTTCATGGTCCTCTACAGATGATGGGAAGAGAGGAGGATGAGAAAATCCAATGCATAGAATTCAAATAACATGATCTTGCTCAGATTAACTCATCATGGCCACACAAAATAATTGATGAGAGTGATTTGTCTACAATAACAGAATGAAAGGATGAGTCAAGTTTCTGACCTCAACAATGGCACTGTTGACGGCACCTCGTCTCCCCAATTGCCCACTAATGCTATACTTGGAAAAGAAATCAGATGAACCACCAATAACTGGCACAGCAAAATTGTCGTGATTTCCTCTGAGATCATAGAATATGATTTTATTAAGTCCACTTTTCCTAACAACATCTTCCATAACATTCTTGTATCCTAACCATTCATCTTCATTCTGTTTCATTGTTAACAAATCCTTGCTCTTCCCATCTGGTGAAACAACAAACTCTCATAAGATTAAATTCAGTTAAATATCTATCCAGATAACAGAATTAAGGCACATGATAAGGCCCTTATGTGTATCCCATGTAACTTAAAACACAACTACATGAAAATATAAAAAATGTGAATTCCAGCTTCCAAGAAAGTTCAAATCTTCTATCCCTATGTAGTCGTAAGGTGCAATTAAAATCTTCAACAATGACGAGGCACCAATAAGCAAACACAATAATCCAAAATATCATTTAGTTGTCAAAAGATTAGAACTTTAATCAAGCAATAAGAAATGAAGCATACCAGTGAGATAACCAGTGATAAGGACAAGAGAAGGATTGATCATTTTAAGAGCGGGGCCGACAATGTTAGTGAAGTCGAGGGCTCTTTGAGGATGATGAACACTGAAATGTAGATCAGAGAGCTGCACAACCCATATCACGGACTCGGGGCCTCCTTTAACATGAATTACATTGTTGTTGTGTAGCCATGTTTTGGGTTGCGAAGACACAAATTGCTCTGTTTCTTCCCGTGATAGAGCAGCGAGAGTGGTGGTAAAGATGCATGAAAGCATCAGCACTGCTATTTCAATTCTGGAGCCCATGGAGTTTCAATGGCGATGCCTCTCTGCTTGCGAGCTCCGCCGATTCACGCTCCTTCTTCCTCTTCCCCTTCCCCTTATTTTGTCTGGACACACACAAGTCTTCGGTTCCTCTACTGCCAATTCTACACGCTAAAAGAAAGTTGCCCTCTCTTGTTGCGCCATCTGGAGTGCCACGCTGGCATTTTTCTTCAATCTTTTTGGGGAAAATATTTTCGGTTTTCCTTTTTTACTTGAACTCGTCTCCCAATCCTGTGGCCAATTACTGTTCCTACCAAATCACAAAGCGGCAGAGGCGAGGGACTGCTAACTCTAACTCAGACCCAAAGTCGAGCTCACTCCAAAGGTTAGTGTCTCCTTCTCTGCGACTTCTTCTGCTTCACTTTCTTGATGGTCTATTTTTTAAATTCCTCTTTGATTGAAGCCCTAAAAGCGATTCATTGGAACTAAACTGAAATTGTATTGCTAATAAAGAGGCATAGGATTTCATCCAGGCCATACTAGTTTATTTGTAGTTTGTGACTCAGATGTCGTGCAAGAGCCTCCATTTCCACAATAGTGTGTTTGATAATTGCCAATATGAGCCAGCAGTGTTTAGCAAAACATCAGTGTATCAAATTGGATGTGTCCTTATCTAGGATTTGAATGAATTCGTGCTTCCAAGTTATAAAAAGTATATGGTTTTATCTTATTTATAGTTCATGGCCTGCCATGTGGGAGTGGGGATGTTGCAGGCAGGTTTGTCAATTCCGGACAATGAAGTTTCTGAAAGATCGTGTGTAGCCCTTGCAACTTGTGCAGTGCATAACAGGAGCAGTGAAGCATGTTTTAGCGGACAGACTCCAAAGGCTACCCTCAAGTCGAAAAGGTTCAGCTTTTAAGCTCTTTCTAGATAAATCTTTGGAAAGCAAGCCGCCAACTTTCGGTTCAACTTGATTTATATAGCCTACTTATCTAACTCCTATCTTTAACGGAGTGGTTTTGTCATCTCTGAATTTTGTGAGAGTTTGATTTCTTATTAATTTGAAATCCAAATGCTTCAAAATTCGCTGAACTACATTATCCAAACAGGTTGCCTCATATGAGAAAACGTGGTTGGAGAATAGCCTTCGCTTTAGACACTGGTGGGCTTCCTGGCAATGGTGGGCAGGAGGGCCTGAATGGTGATAGTCCCGGTATTGGTGGGACTCGATTAGGCAGAATAGTGAGTGCCGGTGGTAGACAGCTGCTAGAGAAGCTGAATTCAGCAAGAAAGAATTTCCCCATGAAGATATTTCTCGTGCTGTTGGGTTTCTACACAGCAAATGCATTAGCCACAATACTTGGACAGACAGGTGACTGGGATGTGTTGGTTGCAGGGGTTGTGGTGGCTGCCATTGAAGGGATTGGCATGCTTATGTACAGAAAGCCCTCTTCTCTATCAACTGGAAGGTTGCAGTCCTTTGTGGTAATGATCAATTATTGGAAGGCCGGCGTGTGCTTAGGCCTCTTTGTTGATGCCTTTAAGTTGGGAAGTTAGAACTTTCTCTTTACTTATTTCATTCATTCCCCTTCAAATTCGTTCTCTGTCATTATTTCTTTTTTCCTAGTTATAGAGATTGTTGTTGTGGTGCTGGCACAGATAGCCAAACTGTTGTCAAATATGAGCTTTTTCCGTCTGTGTAACATGCACGATGTAATAAAGAAGGACCAACCATTTATATTGAAATGCGGTTACCGTTAACCAGAATTTGATATCCAAATGTTTTTCATTGTTAAGCAATTATCTTTTCTCGATGTTCCTTTTAGCTTTTTCTCATCACTTTCCTCAATGTTTCAGAATCAATGTTCTTTACATTCTCTACTATATGCTAAATCTTTTCTGTCAATCCTTGAGTTGTGATTGAACGGAAATTTGCGGTTAGATGTTCTATTGCATACTTTTTTTGTGGCACTAGCACATAAATAAGCCTAAAATGGTAATTGTGTTGGGCTCGCCAAGTCCACATCTAAATCCAAATTTATTCAACCTCCAACAACCATCATCCTACAAATTAATTAATTATTGAAATGAAAGTTGAAATGAGAAGAGAGGAAGGGTGGTGAATGGAATATCTAGACTAGATGGGGGTGGGTGAGAAAGTGAAAGTGCATAGGGTCGGAGGGCCAGAGGTTAGCAAGATGGTGATGTGAAGAGCACTTCCTGTGGTATTCCTCAACAACCCAAATGGTGCCCTGCGCTTTAGTGGAATCCATGATGGTGTCCAGTGCTTCCTTATCCTCCAGCTTCGATTCATCCCATTGTTTCAATAGCTTATGCGTCAGCTAGTGCAGAGGCTGTTTATAGGTTTCCATCATCCTCTTCGCTAGTCCTCGCCAGTTTTTGAAGGAAGCTGCCGTAGCCCTCGCACCACCGCTTGGAACTGCCATCTGCTTCATGCTCTCTTGATATCTTGCTGCCTTTCTTCTCATCTTCTCTGCAATACATTCCCATATTTATCAACTACTATATATGTATGCACACATCATTTTCTATTATTTAATTTCTATTAATCTTTACCGTAATTATAAAGTGGTCAGCTAATTGTTAAAAAGGAACAGTCAAAACGTAAATATAGCTTTACCATGGCAAAAAAAAAAGTTATACATTTTTTTAGTAAATTGGGTCTTGTTGATGTGGTATGTAAACATTCATAAAGTGTCAATTCAATGTAACTGATATAGAACCGAATTGCTATAGTTATATGCAAACAAGGTCAACCCCAAAAACTTTAATTTACAACATTAGAAAATTAAAAAAAAAATCGACAAAATAACCCATTACCAATAAAAAGTAAATACATGAAAAATAAAACATAAATATCAGGGTTTGTTTGTGTGTAAGGAAAAAAAAAAGAAAGTTTATTTAGAAAGTGTATGATTTAGTAGATATAAGACAACATGCTGAAAATAGTGATACACTTATGAAAAAAATATCCTAAAATACTATATTGAAAATATGCTAAATAACAATAAAACCTAAGTATCAGGCCGCAACATCAAACCAATGTACAACCACAAAAAACGAAAGACGAGCGAAACAAATGGAAAGAAGCGGCATAGGTGAGTATAATGCGGCCAAGAAAGTGAATAGCAGCTGTGGAGAGGACGCGGCACGTAGTAAAGATAAAGAAAAGACAGAGGCAACAAGTAAAGGCGACGTAGAAATTTGATAAAGAAGACATTTCAAATTTGGATTTGACGACGATGAAAAGAGTAAAATTTTAGAGGAAGAAGTTGTTGCCAATAGAAAACTGAGAGCATCACTGGTAACGCATAGCATAAATGAGATGAGGAGGAAAGGTGCTAAGGTTTTGCCTTTTGATCTTTTAAGCTATGCATTTTATTATTTCGGATTAGCGATGATAAAAATTAGAGGTCTATCTATTCATTCTAAATGTACCTAAAACGTAGGAAAATATAGAAAAAGTATAGAAAGGCAAATGAAATCTATAAAAGTACAAGATCTTACATAACCAAAATAAGGATTAAAACTAAAAAATATATGAATGAAATGAAAGATTTTTTCTTTTTTTTTTTCCTCAAATTTCGTTAATAGACTGGCTAATACTATAACTGCAAGAACATATTGTGGGGGTTGGCTACCCTACTACAATTTGCTTGACAAAGAATCCGAGACCCTAATTCATAATAGTATAAGCCACGGCATTCGCAGACCCAAAAAAAAAGAAAGAAATTTAAGGAATAAACAAGTCATTGAAATTTAATACGTAGCTCTTCTTTGGATGTTTTGGCATTTGCGCAAATTTGTCCGTCGGCAACACTTTTCTTTTTATTTTTCCGACGTCGGTAGCGGCGTTTTCCAACATAAATTTCCCTTATAACCTTATTTCGAGTTTGAACAATGAAAAATTCGCCCAAATCGTCAGACTCTGTTTCCGGATTGGAGACATACAAATGGTCAGTTTTGAAGGGAACATATCGGCGTAACATTTTAATTATGTTATAAAAGATGAAGTGGAATGGAAATTTGGGAGAAGAGAAAGAAAAGAATCAAGTGATACCGAATACTCATTGTTATAATTACAAAAATATGCTTACATTATACCTATATATATGTGTGGTTTTTGTTTTATTAATCAGTGCAATTCATTCTAAAACAATTAACAGTTGATTATCAGTACCAAATAAGAAGGCTCCACTTTTTTGCATGCATTACAAATGTTCATTAAGATTCCCTAGTCTGCTTAATTACCACTAGTCCACTTGTTCTTTTTCTACAAATTGAATTTACTGCTGTCTTGTGGTTGGATGAAGCTCAAATTGTTCACTCCAAACCTTTTCTTCTTTTTTTTTTTATCAAGACACTCCAAATCCTTTTAACGTCACTACCGTAAAGATTTCATTTAAGTATACCCATTATATAATTTGTCACATAGGTCCTATCGTCATGCCACGCACAGTTTATATTGGAAAACAGTTTATATATATAATCGGAATGAATTCGCAGTGTACTAATTCTGGTTTCATTCCCATATAAGGGGCGAACCTTGCCATGAATGGAGTCAATTGACATATTTGGAGGCCATTTAGTGACTACATAACTTTATAATACGCAGGATATACATAGTTTGCAATACCTGGGAATTGATATTGCTTCCAAGATCACATAATTAAGTTTAATAAAATATGAAAAAAGAAAATCCATTCTTTGTACCATTAAGTGTTATTTCAAAATTACAAAGTCTGGTGTGAAAGAAAGAAAAATATCCGAGGATCTGTATGCATTTGATGAGGTTCCCCAAAATTCATAGCAAGACTAGTTTGAGCCCTCACTGGCTGTATATATCCGAAACTTCATCATATAAGACCCTTAAAAGATGATAATAAATTTTGCATATATAGTGCAAATTTAGATACAAAATAAAGAAAAAAAAAAGGTTGGAGATGGGGATGGAGACGAGGGGGCCGACCTATCTTCCTAATAAATTCCATAATTGGTGACCCGTGAAATATAGAAATAAAAATAAGTGAAAGATCAAAATTAGAAAATCAGTTGTGTATACATACTTTGTTGTTTTCTGGGTTTTCCTAGCTAGCTCCTGAACTACTTTCGTCCCATCTGTGAAAGCAGTGTGAATCAAGTATCGTTCCACACAGTGAAAGAAGGAGCTCCATGGCAGGTAAGAGGCATGTTGTTAGACCTTGCAGCAGGTGGAGCTGCCAGTGTTGGAACTGCGGTGGGCACCCAATTGTTGTCATCGTAAGCGCTTCCCTTCACCACCCCACCCTCCGCCGAATAGTACATGCCTCTTCCGTTATAACCGTCTCCCGATGTCCCATAGACATTCTCATACCTCTGCTGATTCCCATCGCTGCCTATAACCGTCGCAATTGGAATTGCCAAGCCACCATTGGCAGCCTCACCCCCATGATCTCCTCCTCCACTGCCATACATAGCCGAATTAGAAGCAGAACTGTGTTGATCCATTGAAGATGAATCCACGGTGATGAGGTTATGCAGAACAGACTGTTGAAAGAAATTGTGGGTGTTGCCAAGCTGAAGTTGATGGATATCTTGAAAGGAGTGATCGGCGTCCTGTTCTTGCTTACACCAGAGCCTTCCGGGGTGGGGGTAGGGGTAGTGCATGGTGAAAAGCTGTGGTTGTTGAAAGGCCAGCGTAGGCCAGGCGTAGTTGCTGATTCCGTCGGAGAGTTGAGAGTTGACGTTGTCTTCGTCTCTTCCAGCCAAGTGGTCGGCCTTCTCCGCATCTTTGAGTCGTTTGGCAGCGCCACCGATTGGCAGTGTGCTGCTTTCTAATATGCTGTTCACGTCGTATCTACTCATGTCGAAATTTGTCACTGCATTTAGTCCTCGGAATTTTATGGCCGCTATGTCGTATGCCTCCGCTGCTTCCTCTTGAGTGCCTTTTTTTTTAAAAAATCCACCACATAAACCCACTAACTAATGCTGTGCTACAATTGTAAATTGCTTGTATTAATAAAATCAGCAAATTGAAACAGATGATCAGTATACTTACAGAAAGTCCCCAAGTAAAGGTCCTTGTTCCCTGCAACTCTTCCAATTCTTGCCTGCCACCTTCCATGTTGATGGTGTCTGCGTTCAAATTTACCAACTTCTTAGCTCAAACTTTAACAATATTATGAAATCAGCAGATCATGAAATTAGATAGTCAAAGGATAGATCAAATTAATTACCTGGTGACACCTCGATAGATGGATGCACCCCGAGAGAACCCACTACTCTTCCTGCACGCATTACGTGCAAATTATAGTTGTTCCTCGCTATAAATAGAACCAAAAAGAGAGAGGAAACACTACTCCCTCCTTTTCTCATAGAGTATTTTTTAAGATTTTGACACACATATTAAGAAAATGATTAAACTACATCGATTATAGTGATAATTTACTATATTATCTTTATTTATTCTAGTAGAAGTAGTTAGAATGTAGTTATTTAAATTAATTTAATAGGAGAGTAAATATGAAAAAAAATAATTAAATTTTTTTTAATTTTATAAAACGTCACTTATTTTGGTAAAAACTAATTTATCTAAAACAACACTCTTTGAAGAAAGGAGGGAGTATTTAGTTGAATTATTTACCTTCTCAAGGAGGCAACGTACTCCTGCCTTGTCATGTGCTTCATTTCTTCTAATTCCTTTTCGTAATTGCTAATCTGAAATTTTTATATACAAGGGGAGCAAATCCCCGTTATTAGGATATTTTTACGGACCGCATTGATGTTACTACTTCTACATGTTATTCAATTATGCCAACAACGCACGCACCCATCCCTTTTCTACCACGCATTTCTTTTGGTTCCTTGTACCAAACCAAAAAATATATATAGGCCCGTAACAGTTACATATAGAAGAAAAAAAAAAAAGCTACCCCAATTTGCAATGTATGATTTCGAGTGAAGAAAGGTATGCATATATAACTTATAAGTTGACGAATGATACTCACAGGAAAATTGGTAGTTGTAGTGGTACCCCAGTACTTAAGTGCCGCTAAATCATAAGCTCTCGCAGCCTTTTCTTCCTTGTCATAACCACCTGTGTGTATATATATATATATATATATATGTATATATATATATGATTCCAGTGTAACAAGTGCATGATATTACTCCTTTTTTCAAGTTTTAAAAGGGAAGCTTTTGAGGATATATATATATACTGATTAGGAAAAGAAGTGGAGCTTACCTAAGTAGACTGCAAGACCCGCATCAAATATGGCAAATATTGACCAAAGATATCAGTTAGTTTGGATGGATATTGATTCCGCAAAATAATTGAATCAGATTGGTAAATTGATTAACCACAAGAAAACCCAATACCTTGCCTTCCCTTGCGAGTTTGGCCTTCTCTCCTGCAACTATTATCCCACAGATGAGCCTCATATCTACCCGTCCATCTATGCCTGCATCCACAACATCTTCAACTTCAATCATCCAATATTCATTCTCAGGCTATTTTAAAATAAACCACTTGAACATATAAAAGATAATGCCTACCTCGTAACACCACGGTATATTGAAGTTCTTTGGCCAAAAGTGTCAATAGATTTTCTTGGCACCGCCTCAGTAGCTCCTGCAGCTGCTTGGGTATCGGTGCGTGTTGTATTCTTGTGGTTCTTGTTGTTATCAGATGAAGAAGAAGTCTGATCTCCTCCACTCCCATTACCTGCTCCACTTGCACCCACAAGTGACTCAGACCCCGTACTCATGGACAGCGACAAGCTCTGAGCACCGCCATTACTGTTGTCAGCTGTTGCCTGCGTGGATGCTGCTGCTGGTTGGTTCCTTAGCCAAGTCTTGATCATGGACAACCCTATGGAGTTGTTGGTGTTATTAGCATCTCCTCCATTGTTGTCGTTCGGTCCGACGTCGTTTGCTGAGGGGGGTAGCTGCAAAGAGCATTTCTGCAACACATTGAAGTCTGCAGTAGAAGTAGTGTCGTAGTGATCTTGATGATTGGGAAAGGAGGGAACACCTAGTAAGTTCTCCAACTTGGGTGGTTGTTGCGTCTGAGCATTGCATGAAGTGGCCATCAACATAGACATGTCTGGGGTTGTTTTGTAGCAGCTGTCTAAACTCTTCATGCTCCAATCTGCCCATACAAGGTGAGAGGAATCAAACAACTCCGTCCTTATGAGCTATATATACCCATTTATTA
>CAODLS013307407.1:0-18484 GCA_948243855.1 Flueggea neowawraea | reverse complement strand
TTTAACTCCATATTTCCCTTCGGTTTCAGATTTTGTCAGTTCTGTTGATTCTGTTGTAGTCTTTGATAATCGTGATGATTCGTGCATTAATTTGGTCAATGAAGTCGTGTGGGAAGTCAAACCTAGCCATTCCAGTGATGTTCTAAACCCAATCGCTAAAAATAATTTTAATAATCAGACCAACAATGACGACAATAAGTCTTTGAGTTTCGATAAGATTTGGGATTGGGTTAAGACAGGAAAGGTGAGGGCATGTGATTTTCAGAAACTGAGCAAGTCTGATGCCTCAGATTTGCTTAATGGATCATGGATTGTTGTGGCTGGCGACTCACAGGCACGATTAATTGTGGAATCTTTCTTGAATTTGATTTCGGATTCAGTTAGTGAATCAGTTAAAGCTGATTTGTTTAAGAGGCACAGCAACTATGAGATCTTTTTTGAAGAAATTGGAATGAAGCTAGCGTTTATCTGGGCTCCTTATGTTGTCAATTTAACGAATTTGATGATGAGCTTTAAGCAAAACAGAACTTACCCCGATGTTTTAGTAATGGGAGTGGGCCTATGGCATATGCTTCATGTAACAGATGCATCAGACTACGGCTTAGCTTTACGCACACTGAAGAGTTATGTGATTTCTTCATTGCCATTCTCACCGGAGTTGGGTTCAGATGGGCCTGTCACAGGTTCTGTATCTGTTAGATCGCCACACTTGTTTTGGCTTGGTATGCCAGTGTTGATAAATGGAATGTTGAACACAAAGGAGAAGCAGGAGAAGATGCGTGATGAAACATGGCATGCATATGATAGAGTGTTACATAACAGCGGGCTTTTGTGCAAATCTGGTGGTCCACTTCTATTACTGGATATTCAATCATGGAGTTGGAATTGTGGGCCTAAGTGTACTGTTGATGGGATGCATTATGATGGAGTTTTATATGAAGCTGCTGTTCATATACTGTTAAATGCATTACTTATTGAATCTCACCAAAAGCTTGGGGCTGCATAGTTTTCAACTTCTACATTATTTAGCTACCTAATTGAGAAGGCTTTGTATAATCTACCAATTTAGAGCTTGATCCACACGAGAGGCGAAGTTTTGTTCTTATGCTGCATTTCTTATATTTGCCAGGTTTCCCTCCGATACCACTAGGTAACTCGAGATTTTTTAATTAATTTTCCGTTTTGCTTCTTACATATTCAAAATTCATTTTTTTTTTTGGTTAATTTCTCTCATTGAGTTGAATGTATAATGGACACATAAAAAACTTGTATTACACACTCAAAAGTTGTATGAAAGATCTGTACAAATGTCAAAATAGGTGCTTCACTAAAACCTTTTTGTTCTTCTGTTAGATTACTGTTTGAATGGAAATTTCTTATTCTGTGAGCAATTCAGAGCAATCATTTCTTTGCAGACCTTTTTAAGTATAAAATTTGTAGAGTCAGATTTTATAATTACGTAAAATGCAGTTCCAATCCATTATTTTGATTGCAGGTTAATATTTTTATAAACTTCTGTCTGTGGTTCTCTATGATTGAAGACTTAATCAATGTCAGTGTAAGAATTTGTTTGTACTGATTTCTTTTCATTATCCATCTCTGAATTCTGTGATTAAGTCAACATTGCAGCATGGATTTTTTTTTTTCTCTACATAAACTCAAAATTTCGATAATTGATTCTATGCACTGAAACTGAATGCATGACTAGATGAGTTGGAATTGAAACCAGTTTGACCATAACTATATTTTTATCTGAAGCTTTTTTTTTTGTTTTTTTTTATGCAAAGTTTTCTCATTTTTGACATTTGTTTTTTACCACAATTTTTTATCTGTATTTGAAATATTTCCTTCATGTCATGCATCAAGATATTTCAAGGATGGTTGCTTAGGACACAATCAAAGTACAAAGGTTGACTCCTTCCCCCACCCCCTTCATTTTTGTTAGGCTTAGCATCAAAATTGCAAAAAAAAAAGAATTGCCAGGAAAGCAGATTAAAAATTTCTGTTTTATACCATATGTGATGTGAAAAGCTTTGCTGGGAACTCCATTGATATCTGTGTATCTAACTTGGAGGTATTAGTTGAACTTGCAACTCAGAGAGAGTTAACAACAAAGTCAACTTTGCTCTCAGCATAGTCCTAAGTCGTATTGGTGAGCAGATAAAAGCTTTGACATAAGCCTGGATAACAAGCTTTTGTAAGGAAGAAATGAAGGTTTTTTACCGAAATAGTTTTGGAGCAAAATGCGAAAGCAATTAACCAAAAATCTTTTGATGCTTTGGTGAATGAGAGAGCACTCAGATCAACGTGGTAGCTTTCTAATTTTTGTCTTAGCTTTTTCAGTTTTCCTTGAAATAGGCTAATATTGTTGATGTTGTTATTAAGCAGGTTATCTTTATTATTGTACCTTATGGTTGAATCTGTTGTCTTTTAGGATAAAGCAGAGCATTACTTTAGATTAAGCTCATATGCTGTAGTAGCATTATCATCAGCATGTTGTTATCCCTTAAAATTTACTTATCCTTACTTCATTAGTTGCTCAAATATTTTGTTGTTTGTTGGCATCAATCTGTACTTGTCCATTGCCTGTTCTGTGATTGGTAAATGCATCACCAAGATCCTCACAGATTGGATGAATGTGTTCCTCAATGAGTTAGTGCTTTTAAAACTATCCACTTTTATCTCTGGAAGGAATATTATTGTTTATGAGTAATTCTTACTCATGAAGTTGTTAGAAATTATCGTCAAAATACAAGTGAGCCTAGCTGCAGCTTTTGAGGTGAATTTGAGAACAGCATACAATATTTTTCATTCGGATATGCTTTATATATCATTTCATTTTGTGTAACAAAATATAGCGTGTGTGGATTGTAGTTGGTGTTCAATTATTGAAGGTTTCTTTGGGGGAATTTAAGGTGTGAAGCAAGGAGATAGTCCTCCTATATCTGTTTGTGCTTGCCATGTTTATTTATCAGGAGCATTAAAAACTCCCATTAAAGCTTTTTGGGATACCTCACATCTCCACTGGGTTAACTAGAGAGCTTCAAAGGGTTGACTAGATTACAGCATAATTTGCTATAGGACAATGATTTTTTTTATAAGTTATTAAACTTGTTTTCATTGAAAATTGAATTCTCGAGTCCTTAGCTGAATTTTAGTAAAGTTACTTTTGTATGGTGGAAGATTGCAGTTTTTAATGCCTGATTAATGAGCTATGCACATGTATTTGAGTTCCATTGTCATTTTACCAAAAGCTCTCACTGAAGAAGTGGAGGTTTTATATATATATATATATATATAAGAAGATTTACTTATGTTACATGGCTTTGTAATTAGGAAACCTGGTGGCTTGGTGAAGTATTACAAGTAGAATTTTAAATATTTGGAGCACAGCACCGACTATGATATTTTGTAGTTTTGTACTTTATATGCTATTTAAATTATTTAAAATTAATCTGGTTTATATTGTGTTAATACATTAAAAAATTAATAACAAATAACGTAATTTAAACTATTAGATTAAATTATTTAAAATTGACTTGACAGTTTAGATTGTGCCATCTTGATTTGCGTAGATTGCATTTACCTTCCAACAATTCATCATACACTCGAAAATTGTCCTTCGGAGTTTGAATGATCATCACATATAATTTTACAATCACAAACTGTATACAGACTTCTTCCGGCACCCATCCGAATCAGAATACCAAAATGACAGAGAGAACCCTTGCGTGTATAATGTACATTCCTGCTTCTACACTAAGAACCGAATTGCTTGCCTTCAAAGGTTTGCCCAAAGTTCCAATCTTTAGGTGCAACGTTGTAAGAGGTAATTGTGAGTCCATTGCCGGCTGTTAACTCGAACGAGAGAGCTTGATTCCTTAAATCAGCATTAACATGCCAGTTCTGGCCCCAATTTCTACCCATTGAAAGCCAACCGGTTCTTGAACCCTTAGTTTTTACTGCGGCTATATCTCCGGCACCTGCAACGTTGCTAATCAGCACAGAAATGAAGATACCGGATCCAGTAACAGCAAATCGAATCCCTCCTTCCTTTCTGCACTTGATCCTGGCAATTAAGGGAAACAAATTTATATCAAATAACAATGGAAGAATTTGCACTCAATTTAATTTAAACACAAAAACATCTTAAGGTGGAAAACTTTAAAGACAAGTACTTGTCTAAGCCAGGAGGACATTGCATAGAAAACGGACAGAAATGATTAAAAAGTACTAGAATATTGAACACCCCCAACTAATTGGATGTTTTTGTTTCAAAGGCACATAGTCATGCAATCACAGATTACATGTGTCACAGATGGTTTATTGATACATGCAAATTACTTATAAATACCTTTCAAAACCAATAGTATATAGAATAGCAGCAAAAAAAATCATCTAAAGGCACGAGGCTGAGGGTTCAATGGCTCACTCAAGCAAATGGTCGATGGAACTGTAAAGTGAACATTTCAAAAACATTGTCTAAATTAAATTCCAAAAAGTAATGAAGAACATAGATGGTTTCTCCTTTTCCAACAAGTGTATTCTAACTAGTATGCTGCTACTTTCTCACGTCTGATCAATATTGTTTAAATATCCTCTGATACATAAAATCCACTTAAAACCAGCATGCTAATCACTTAACTGACACCTTGTTGGTACTGATTTTAGAATTTTAAAAGCAACTATTTGATATTATTGATGAAAGAAAAATCCTAACACATGCTTGAACGAATAATATTTTAGGTCCATCAAACAGCTGCGCTATCAACCCAAAAAAAAAAAGAGATGAAAGCTAAAACTTTCCTGCTAAGAGAAAAAAAAAATCTAAAGAGAACGTAGAGACCTATAAAATTTCATGGACACGTGTTTAGACAATGACGCAGCAAAATTGAAGTTATTCATTTCCAAGAAATTTTCTCCAAAAACAAACATGCAAGTTTGTAATTTGGTGGTGCAAACATCTATGGAGAAAAAAAAAGACACTAATTTGATAAGCCAACAACAAAACCACAACATTTTCCCCACTTCATTTACTTCAATGGAATATGACAAGAACAATAATCTTACTAAAACTCCATAAATATACAATATGAAGACATACTCAGGTTTCTGAGAAAAGAAAAATCACATTTCATATATTTTAATTTCTGAAAGCTATTACTAAAATTATTTGTTGGAGCACCAACAGAGGGAACCCCGTCATTGGGCCCCTTATTCCTCTTCCTGAATTTAGTGTATGCGACTTATTTTGCAACTAGCTCTCCAAAATTTTTCCTCATCACCACACAAGAAGTCATGTATACACCTTTGTTTTAAATGGAAGAACTAAATAACAATTTTTCAACCTTTAGAAATGAAGGGAAAATTTTATGTACAACTAAATATGATATTATTTCATTACTAAACTCAAGAGGACGTAGTCCCTTCGGGGACATCCGATACAACTCAAGACGACACAAGATTAGAATTTGTCATATTAGAGCTTCATTCCTGGCTGGAAACTTGTTATTTAAGAACCCAAATGAAAAGAAGCTATGCCTATGATGCTATTTGGATGATTAGTACAACGCTAATAATACTGAAACTTGACTAGCAATCCTATGACTTAATGGTACTGGAGTTAATTCTAGCGCTCGAGAGTTTGGTTTCTCATCAAAGTAGGCACTCACATAATAAATACGCAGCTATGAAATGCAACCTTACAGTAAAACACTATCAACATAAATGATTCAAATAATAGTAAGTAAACAGGAAATGCACAAACAAGTTCCAAAGATTGCAGCCTTTTTTTTTTTGCTTTTAAATTTTTCATTCTCTTGAAAATTTCGGATTCTCATATTAATTCTCATTAGCTACTAGTAAAAAAATAAACACAAAAAAGACTATAATGTGATGCTTATAACTTCAATTTCTTTGAAAGTTTAATAAGTTGATTATTAGATAAAAACCGAAACAAACCAAGCATTTGAAAAAAAAAAACAGAGAAGAATAAATAAAAAAGGAAAAAAGGCAGAGACGGGTAGTACCTTCGGTACTGGACAGGCATGTTACCAGCCTTCCAAATAGCGATCTTCTCAAAGGCTTCAATGGGAAGCACAAAATGCTTATTAGGAGGGTTACAATGTCCTCCACCATCAGCAGTGAATCCATAATTAGGAGCACAGAAATTAGTAACAGTGACAATAATGGAAGTCCCAGGTATACAATACCGCAAGTCATCAACGCATCGCAACTCGAAGCACGAGCCGCAGATCTGACCCCGCTCGAACATTGCCTCGCTCAACCCCACTGTTGCCATCCCATACCCTGCTTTCACCAAATCTCCGTATCCGCAGGCTCCTCCCACCGCGTCACGGGGATCGGCGGCGGCATAGTAGGTGGCGCGAGCAGATCGCCACTCCGAGAGAGAGGTGGACTGTGGAGGAGGAGTGGAAGAGGAGATGCCGTGCGCGGTGGCGGCGGTAAAGAGAGTGAGGAAGAGGGAGTAGTGAAGGGTTACAGTGTGAATATGGGATTTTAGGAGAGAAGTTAATGGTGACATTTTTGACGGAAGAGGAAAGAGATGTTTTTGAGCGCTGATAGTCTTTGTAATTTTGCTTTTAACATTAGTGGGGGAACTCAAGCGTCCACTCTGCTTTCATTTTTTGCTTCTTTTTATAAAGGTTAAGAAATTCAAAAGAAACGCTGAAGTTGCCGCAAGTTCACACTTTTTTTTGTGACACTGTAACACCGACAGAGTTGGACAAAAGAACAAGTTTGATAGTAATTTGACTTGGATTTGACCTCTAGTTTGACATCTAGCAGACGAGTTAAACTCGTTCACAGTTAATTTAGAAAGCAAATTTTCTAGTTGGCTATCCATTCAGGAGCTTACCATCAAACGTATCATCGAGTTTATATATGGCTCTATGAGTTAAGTTTTTAGTATTCAAACATGACTTATATATCGAGTCTTAAAAGCTGTTTAAATTCGGTTTATTTATCTGTTGAGCAAAACATGAAAGAACTCTTATTGAGTCCAATATCAAGCTGTTCGACTCATTTTATACTTCTTGGTGCTAATAGTTGAATGAATGATTAAACTACTTGATGAGACATGAGTAAAAAGATCATTAAACGTATTAAACTCTGGATTGTAACGATGACTTTACAAACCGTCATATGTTACGAAGACATTACAACGCTCTCTCATCAATCATCATCCTATAGACACAAGAGGGAACTTGTCGAGGTACGTTTTACTACTCACTACTTGCACTGATATTCTTCCAAAATAATACTAACTTGAGCGCCGAAAATTCCCTCAAGTAGGGCGGAGCCATTGAAGGACAAGCAGGTGTCCAAGCACTTGTTTCTACCAGAGGAAAGCCATAAGAGCTCCGCCCCAGAGGAGCTCCACCATTAAGGCATCCATGAACCCAACACTTATTGGGTTCATGGAAGGGGGAGACGAGGCATAACAGGTCATGCAGGATAGGGAATACATGTCCTGCCTCTTATTTTTTTGAAACCCTGGGGTGAAACGACGTCATTTTGCTGTGGGGTTAAAAAAAATAAGTGTGGGGCGAAAACAACGTCATTTTCGGCCCACAAGTTAAAAATAATAATGGACCTGGGCAAAACGCCCTTAATTCCCATCAAGCCTGACGAATTTTCTTCTCCAGTTCTCCTCTTTCATTAGGTTTAGGTCTCTCATCTCTCAATTCTCTTCGTTGCTCACTCTTCTCCACTCCACACCTCCATGCTCCGCCGACCACTTCTCCTCTCCCTCCGTCCACATCACGCCACCGCTGCTTCCTTCTCCAACGTCATGAAGTCCTCGTAAGTCCATTTTTCTTTTTTAAATTTTTTTTACAAATTACAAATTTAATTAGGAATTTAGGGTTGAATGCATTGTTGAATTTATTGTTTAAATTTATGATTGGAGAGATTATTGAATTTATTTTTGTTTGAATTTTTGAATTTATTTTTGAATTTCTAGGTAAAGTGATTTTGATGGACTTAAATTTGTTGTTATTTTGTTTTTTGATCTAGTCTATCATCTTTAGAGATATTTTTAACCAAGAGACCGAGAAGTAGTGTCGAATCTTCAAGAACACTCGGTGTCACCTTAAATTCGGATGCAAATGAAAAAATGAAAAATAGTGAGTTAGATATTAATCTGGATGACATAGTTAGCAACCCAGCACTACAGAAACCAATTGAAGACTTTAATGTTCAGATTAGGGATCGAATTCGAAGAGAGTTTTTTTTAGACACTGTTCACAAGGGCAAGCCAGGTTCTGGCTAAGAAGATGCAACACCTGCTTAGCCAAAATCCTATCTTCGTCACTACCCTCGGGGAAGAACCCGACCTCTCTGTGTTTTGTGTTCGTTGGTTTCGAGGTGTCAGCGTTCAAGAAGAAGTTCATCATTAGAATCTACAACATTCACCATAAAGCAAACAACTTGTTGGAGAATTTCCAGTCAATGTCTTAGTTAAGTTTGGAGAGTGGAAGCGAGTTGAAAAGAGAAAACAACACCAAGATTTATAGTTGTTCGACCAACATTGTCTACGTCTACTACTTAAATCTCACCTCTTAGGATTTTCACTATAACAATGATTGATTCCAGCTCAATCAAACAAAGCCTTACAACGAGGTTGATTGCGGCTCAGCATCTATAAGGCCAACACAAGGTTGATTCCCAGCTCACACCTCTGAATCTTTTCACAATGTTATTTTCTTTGGTTCACAACAAGCTTTTTCCACACTCAAAGGGTATACAAAAAGTTTACAAATATTGAAGCACTATGCTAGAGTTTGGTGTATGAGCTTGATGCTAGTGATTTGTTCTCTAGCTTGATCTTTGGTGTTTTTGTTGCTAAAAATTGATAGGGGTGTTAGCACAATGTTTGCATATGTTTTTCCACTACTTGTCTACCTTCTTTTGATGTATTTATAGCATTTGCATAACATATGACCATTGGAATAAAGTAACTAGTCGTTGAAGTGCATTTAATGGTGTTTTCTATAGTCTAGAAACTCTTTAACATTCATCCTAGACACTTTAACGTACATTGGTCATCATCCAACCCCAGATAACGTACGTTATAGAAGTTTTACTACATTGTGGCACTTCCAACGCATGAGATGTGCATTTCGGAGGAACAAATGTACGGTTTTTCCTTGCCCAGTGCACGAGATTCAAGTTTCTTCGTTGTTATGGCTTGTTCGTATTTTTGAGCTTTCTAACTTGTTTGAATTCAATTCTTGGATTTTTTTCATAATCAAAATATAGAAAGATCTTAATTTTGATCACACATGATCCAACACACCTTCCCATCAACCTGGTCATCAGGAGGAGAAGGCGAGAGGGGTTGGTGCCAGAGTTGGAGTAGGAGCTTCTGAAACAATTGTTCCTGCCATTCCCCTCACTGACTACAAGGTGTTGAGGAGGCAGAATGATGAGAATCATAGAGCACTAGGAGAGATGGCGACCTTATTCTAGCAATTTCTTCCCCAAATGGTCCTCCCACCTACTTTGCCCACTTATGCCTGGAATGGAGAGACAACCGAAAGACGCGATGTTTCACAGGAAATTTGCTGACACAATCCACTACCTCAAGCTCCTGAGCACTACAATTCTCTAACTCGATAGGAGCACCTAGACATCCTGGTGCCTAAAGTTAGAGCTGTGGTAAAAAATGTTGAGTCTAGTTTTGATGATGATGATGATGACAACAAAACATCCATGAAAAATGTTTATAGTCCATGGAAGAATTAATTGAATGAGAGAAAGACAAACATCTATCTGAGAAGTGGAAAAATGAAACAAATGGGAGAATGATTCAAGTTAAACATGTAACATTAGTATTACACATACAAATGAAGTGCATGCAAGAGATCAAGAAAAAATGACCTGATCAATAATGCATGGGAAATGTCTATCTTTGAAAGAACAAAATATTTGTGCATGCAATAGTGAGTTTCACACTTAAACAGCCATTTTGCACATAAGTGTTCGCAAAAAGAAAGCAGAAGCTGCTGAAAAAATGAACAAGGATTACATACACAATACAGGTGTTGCGCAAGACAATTCACAACGGCTACTAACTTGGAATGATTACGGGCAATGGTCACACATTGAAGAGCAAATTGCACACGCAACAAAGGCATTACGCATATAAGTCTTCTGAAAAAAAAAAGTAATGATGACCCTCCATGTGATTCAAAACGTCTATATTCACCTAAAGAACACATTGTGCATGTAAGTTGTGTGACAGAAGAAATGATGACACTCCATGTGATTCACAGCAACTATATTCGATGTCCCAACTGTCTGAAACATTGAGAAGGCTATAAATACAAGTTTGGGAGGTCAGAATCACAAGAGAAACCTTGTATACACATTGCATCAATCTTTGCTCTCATTTATCACTTGCTTGTACATTCTCTTCTACACCCACCATTGGTCTTGTCATTTGAAAAACACATTAAAGATGGTGTACAAATCATTGTACTGAGTTGAAACTTAGAATACTTCATTCTTGTAGAAGTGATTTAGGTTTTCTAGTTTAACCCAAAAACTAGTGGTGTAAAGGTTTGGTAGTTGAACCCGTAAAAACTAATGGTGTTAAAGTTTTCTATTTGAACCCGTAAAAACTGTTTGTATAAGTTTTGCTAGTTGAACCCGCAAAACTAATGGTGTAAGGTTTGCTACTTGAGTCCGCAAAAACTAGTGTTGTAAAGGTTCCTTGTAATCGCGTAAAACAAGAGAATTGTATTAAGGATTCCCTCCGCTATTAAATGAGGAGAATAGTGGATTCAAACTCTCGAGCGCAGCTGGAGAAGTGGACATAGGTCAAGGAGGATTGAACCACTATAAATCGACGACTTGAATCTCTCTTCTCTTAACTTTTCACATTCATTACTATCTTGTTTCCTTATTGAGTTATTTATCTTGTTTGTGAATTGGTTTATTAATTATATTTATTGAAAAAAAATTATATTCTGCAAACGTTTTAGAAAAAAAAATTAAACTTGCAAAAAATCTAGTTCACCCCTTCTTGGATTTCCATCTTGTGCGGCAAGGCATAAGAAGTTGTTAAGGTTGTGTGAGTAGAAAAGCTTATTGAAACTCAAGCTCTCACCGGATGCATGTGGAAAATAACTAAACAGTGAGTAGAAATGCTAGCAAGAAATCGAGCTCTCACGTGGTTAAGAAGTGTGGTTAGTAGAAATGCTTACAAAAAATCTAGCTCTCACTATGAAAGCACGCAATGAAAAAATAGACTGTGATGTGGTAATGGAGCATGAAGCTTGTGGGAAATCAAGCACTCATTGTAGTACACATGCAGTAAAAGTTTGAATGTCGCATATAGTCAAGCATAAAGCCTACAGAAAATTGAGCGCTAACTAATGACATGAGCAACGAAACGTTAAAATACAAGGGGGTATTAAGCTTGCAAGAAGTCAAACACCCATTTTTGAATTGAATAATATCACACAAATTCACGATATAAATGGAGGTTGACACCTCAGGAAATGCAATTACTGCAACACTGAGAGCACAAAATCACTTAGTCAAAACAACTTTTTTCCCCAAAGTGATTGTTGAGCATATGCATGATATGAATGAAACTCACTAATGAGTGTCACTCACCATTGAGTGTAAGGAGGATAAGGGATAATACATCAATTTTCTTCAAAGGGAAAATGCTTCTTTTTCAACGTTGTTGGCATAAGCACACCTTCAACTGCAAGCTTGACTCAAAGGAGTTGTTGATAATTAAATACTCCAAGAGCTCAAAGAATTGCCATCCTCCATTGAACCCTCATCTCGATCACCTATAGGAAAGCTCCTAAACAGACATGGTGGCGGGGGTGATGACATCTCTAGGATGCGGCTTTTGAACGCCCATGTGGCAGTCGGGATGATGAACTTTCTAGGATGCGGCTCCTAAATGTCCATATCGTGGTGGGATGATGACATCTCCAAGATGCGGCTATTGAATGCCCACGTGGTGAAGGGAATGACGAACTCTCCAAGATCCAGCTCTAAAACACCCATGTGGTGGTAGGGATGATGAACTTTCCAAAATGTTGCTCCTGAACGCCTGCGCTCTCTCCAATGAAGGCATCACTGACTCGTGATTAGGATCAAACAATCTTCGAGGGAGAAAATGCAGAAATTTTGGACATCTAGCCACCGATGAACTTCATGGTGCAAAGAATAAATGAATTAAAATAAAATTTAAAATGAAGAAATTATACCCAATTTCCTTGATGAAGATGACATGTTGGTAGAAGCGTCAGAAAGTGGAGGAAGAATAACCTGCAAAAAAATAATACAAGCAATGGAAAAAACAGAAAATCATCACGGAAGACTAGTGATATGAATCAAAACGTCACGTATCACACTTAGAAGGCAAGATGAGCAGTCGTCTGGCAGGTGGGGTAGGCGACATATCGTCTAAATGCTTGAGCGCACCGTCATCTGGTCTACTAATGACTTTTCGTATGGCTTATTCTGCAAACTCATAGGCCTATGATTTTGTGTATGGCAAGTCGTTTGATTTCACAAAAAACAAGTCGTCTGATTTCGCAGACGGCGGGTCATCTGATTTCACGAACTACGAGTCGTTTAGGCACATCACAAACAACACGTTGTCTTGGCACATTGAAAATGGCATGTCATCTCGTCCATCTTCAACCCTTGCACCGTCAATCATCAAACCATTGCCACTTGTCTGAACTACCACTGAAAAAGAGCTACAAAATAAATAACACGACAAGCAAAAGAAGAAGAAAAGGAAAATCCAGTAGCTGTAAAAAAGACCAGTAAAAAATTAGGGAGTTACAGCAAAAGCAAAGTTGTGAAAAAAAATTAAAGCTCATGTAAACATTAACACATGATGCCTTATGAGCCCATCAAAGAAAAAATATCCACTGTTGAACCACATGGAATCAAAATTCCATTCTTCGAGCAACTCATGAGTTTGTGTGTGTGTGTGTGTGTGTGAGTGAGTGAGAGAGAGAGAGACAGAAGCATGAGCCGCAAGAAGAACAAAAAAAAGGGAAATGGAAACAAATGAATAGAACAGATAACCAACCAAGGAAGGAATGAAATTGAAGGAAGCTGCATTGGTCAATAAAAGCATATAAAAGAAGAATTAATTTGGTGAGAATAAAAGAAAGGAAGCCCAAAATTGAAGCCAAAATCAAATCAAATCGTCGGGGGGGAGGGGGGTTAGTTGGGAAGAGATTGTTAAAGCCAAAATATGAAGAGAGTTATGAGAAATGGTCTTGAGTTGGTGCGGGTGGGTCAACTCAATGATGAGACGACAAATATCACATCGAGGACATGTACATCTGACAAATTAGTCAAACAATCCCTAATCTAGAAAATAATTTCAGAAAAATATTCGTTCTAAATTATTTGTAGTAAAGCTCGATTCTCGTCCGAAAGAAAGCATATTAAACTTTGTTCTCTTATCTTCGGATAATCCAAAGAAAGAGTAGGGAGAAATTGATGAGACATGAGTAAAACTATCATCATTAAACGTATTAAACTCTAAATTGTAACGATGACGTTACAAATTGTCATCAATTAGAAACATTGTGAAGATGTTACAACACTCTCTCATCAATCATCATCCTATAAATAGACACAAGAGGGAACTTGTCGGGGCACGTTTCACTACTCACACCGATATTCTGCCAAAATCACTACTGACTTAAGTATCAGAGATTCTCTAGGGAAGAACATGACCCCTTCATGTTTTGTGTTTCATATTTTTGAGGTGTTGTTCAAATTCTCAATTGTTCTTATTCTTTCTTTTATTGTTGTTAGAATCAATGCAACAACACTACTACACATTTTTAGAGTGTGAAATATGTCATAATTGAAAATGATTGGTCCGAATAGGAATAGCACTCCAAGAGGGGAGAGGAGTTTTAGATAGTTTAAAAAAAATTGCTAAAACTTTTTTGCAAATTAAAACAAATAACAAAGTTAAATGCGGAAGTAACTTAAAACCAAAGACTCAATCCACACATAAAGTAAATCAAATGCAAAGCAAAGTAAATGTGTAAAGGAGAGAGAGAACAAAGCTTTAATTTATAGTGGTTCGGTCTTCCTTGACCTACGTCTACTTCTAGATCCTCTAGATAATTTTAATCCACTATCTCCTCACTTGTCGGTGGAGGGAAACTGTTTACACCACTTGTTTTTACGAGCTCAACAAGTAAACTGTTACACTTTGTTTTAAGGATAAAAAAACCCAACCTCTAGTTTTTGCAGACTCAACTAGGAAACCGAACCATTATTTTTTCGGCTCAAATAGCAAACCGAACGACTAGTTCTTGTGGGCTCAACTAGCAAACTAAACCACTAGTTTTTGCAGACTCAACTAGCAAATCAAAATTCTCGTTTTTTAAGGCCCAGTAGCGACCACTCTTATTTTTCTAAGGCACAACAAGGAAACATATCTACCCAAGAAAACAACCTTGCTTGATACAAAATCAACCAAAAAATATAAAAGATTTAAGCTTACACCAACCCAGAAATGTGATAGCAAGTTTAGCAAGGGTCTCTCTTCCTTCTCTTTTGAAATGGAACATCTATATATTTCTACTAACAAGAATATAGCCGTTGGAACCCTTAAAGTAGCCGTTGTGAGAGAGTAGAGAATTATGTCCTTAAATGATGTCACAGCCTTCTAGATATGTAGTCACCATCTATGTGCATAGTACATTGATCCAACTGAGTTCTGTGTGCTTTGATCTTCCTTCTATGTGCATTTCTTTGAGTCCAGTATCCACTGCTTGAACTAAATTGATACCAGATGGTTACTATGCGTTGTTCTACTTCTGTGTGCTTAGCTCTTCCGTTCTGTGCACTTTGCATAATCTTGTTACATGTATTAACATTTGTCCAAGATCACACTTTTGATTCTTCCCGTGACTGTGTCAGAGACTATTCAAATTCAAAGTCCCGAGGAGCGTCTTAAATTTGTCAGTATTCTGGAGCCCCGTCTACATGTTTAGTGTAGCTTACTACGTGCATAGCATTGATTACTTCAAAGATGTCACCTTTTGTAATGCCTCGTTTGTTCCAATTGGAGTTCTGTAGCCTTCCGTTCGATTTTGATATTTGATTTGGTGATCAAACCATTAAATTAGTGTTTTGGGTGATAAAAGTTGATGGATTTAAGTTGGATTTCGAACCGTTAATCTCGTTTGATGTTTGTTCTATCGATTGAAATGTTTTTGGGTGAGAAAGTTGCGTTTTTGGGAATCCACGAACAAGAACACGGTCAATCACTTTGACCGTGTCTTGAATGGCCATGACCGTGTAATAAAGGCCAATACACAGACGAAAACCTATGACTGTGTCTTCCACAAAGCCATCTATGTCTTTGCTTGTTTGTCTGTGTCTTCGATTTTAAAAGGAGTTGGGCACTACACGAGCAGAGACATGTTCGTGTCTCAACCCGTGTCTTACAAAAATTAGGCAAAAATCACAAAAATGTCGTTGTTTTGCCTTGTTCAGCCTTTATAAACCCTAATTTGGCCTCTCTTCCTTCCTCATTCATTCTCTCTATCATTTCTCACTCTAAACCACCCAAATCTCTTCCATTTTTCTCCTCCAACATCTCTCAATCATTCTTCAGATAAGATTCACTTCCCCCCTTGATTTTCTTGCTCTTCTTCATGAGTTTTGGGTTGTTTTTAGAAAGAATGTGAAAAGGGTTTGATTGGGTGTTGTATGGCCGAATTTTGGGGATTTTTGAATGAGATTGGATGGCTTTTTGATATAAATATGTTGCTAGGGCTACAATGCACAAGAAGACATGAGATTTATGGAGATTTGATGGAGTTTCACTTGGGGGTAGGGTTGGTGACGGATTTGAAGAGGAAGTAAGGATTTTTTGTGTTTTTTTTATGCTAATGGATGGTTGATTTATGTTCTAGGGAGTGTTAGGAAGTGAATGGTATGTTCAGGAATGATTCAAATCGAGTGGAACAGAATTAGGGACCATTTGTGTAATTTCCATTGGGACCATTGGGTAATTTTGCATTTAGGGACCAAGAATGGAGTTTGGAGTATGTTTAGGAGTGAGTGGGATATTTTGAAATATTTGAGGAATGATTGGTGGTTTTAGAACACTTTTGGGGACTAATCCGTCGTTTACCAAGTCTCGGGGATTAAATGGTAATTTTACTGGATGTTCGATTTTTTATATTACAGGGTTGGATTTTCGACTGAAATAGGTTTCAGAGGGTTTGAGTCTGCATCTGCATATCATACATTCAATATTGTCAAAGTACCACAATTTGACAATTGTTTCATAATAATTGTTTCAGCTTCGTATCCTGGTCAGCGAGGTTAGCCGACCTAGGTGGTATATGATTGAGCCATACAACATAGATTTCCAGGTGAGTGAAATGATATCTTTAGACATATACGCTGTGTCTTTTAAATTATATTATTTTTGACATGTCTGGACATTGGCATGTAATCTAAAATTAACAAGGGATAAGAAATCATAAAATTTGAATTACGTGAAAACCTCTGCTATGAAATCCTGTTGGATATTTTATGATGTTTTGAAATAGTCCTGCTTTCAAAACAAACATTTTTGACTGGTCTAAGTATTTGGATCAATAACAAGAAAATGTTTTCTATAAAGAATATTTTCTGAATTTGTATTCTTGGAAAAGAAGATTTGTTTTGGCTATTGGATTTGATTTTGTTTTCGAAAGCGAGTATATGTCTGTTTACATAAATATTTTGGAAATATTTATATTCTTTAAAATCTGTTCTTTGATTTCTGCAATTTGGCTTTTAAAGAATTGCTATCTGTTTACATAACAGGGCGCGTCCATTGTTATCTGTTTAAATTCTGCATTTAAATTTTTGGCATAAAATTTAATTAATTATTCTGACTCGGGACACCTATGTTATGGGGATAAGCGTAACATTTGGTATACCATAGTGAAGACTCAGTTACCAGGGTAGGTCGTAACACTCAGTCATCCGGGTAGGTGGTGACCCATGTGTCTATCTAACACACGTGTAAGATTATCTCGTGGCGTAGTCCATATATGAGTGTAATATCACGCCCGTTCCAGCTATATTCCCTATAGCGATTGGAGTTCCGATTGATGAATGTTGATGCTCATCCTCATTGAGAGTGTGGAGTTTTAATTGATAATCGATAATGCTGATGAGCATGTAGGATTTGTGTTTTGGAACCTTGAGTAGCGAGTCTGGAGAGTGGATAACTCGAGTTAGAGTAAGAAGTAACTCGAGTTATGTGACCCTTATACAACTCGAGTTATCCAGAATTGTAACTCGAGTTAGACGAGGTCCATATAACTCGAGTTAACCATTGTGTAACTCAAGTTATTTGGGCAAAAGTGGAATGACGTGTTTTGGTGTTCTTCGTCTTTAAAAGACCCCCAACAGACCGAAATCCATCATTTGCTCCAATCCATTCCTCTTAGACGCTTCCAATATCTCTCAAGTTGTTCCTCAACACTTCTTTTGGGTTTCTTGAGGTAAGATCGCGTTTCTAATCCTTGGTAAGATTGTGTTTCTAATCTTTTCTTTCCTCATGTTTTCTGTAAGATCATGCATACTAGGGTTTTAGGTTCAAATGGGTTTGATCAACTCGGTTTAGGGTGATTTGGTGAGATTTTGAGTTGTTTTGATGGATTTGAGTATAGATTTGTGTTCAGGAGGATGATTAGAGTAAATGTAGTTGCTTAAGAGTGATTTTTATCGGTTGATTTGAGTATTTGGTCGAACTGGACAATCTAGGTAAGTGATTTACTCGAGTAAGCATTTTGGGTAACTCGAGTAAGATAGGCCCAGATTTACTCGAGTTAGGTTTGGGTTAACTCGAGTAAAATAGGTCATGATTTACTCGAGTTATCCTTTGGCTAACTCGAGTAAATTAGACCACATATAACTCGAGTTATCTCGAGTAAACAGTGGTTTTGAGGGACCAAATTGTAACATTTTGTAATTGATGAATTCAAAGAATTTGAGAACTAATTTGGGGATTTTGACTGCTTTAAAGACTATTTAGTAATATGTCAAGTCTCGAGGACTAGAAAGTCATTTTAAATTGGTCGGGGAACAAACTATAATTTTACGTGGGTTTTGAATTTTGGGTCGAAGGTGATGGATTCACTTTCAGATTGGATTTTGAGAGACTTGACGGTTACATATGCATATGCACGCATTTTGGGTACAGTCATAGTACCAGTGTCTCGTACATCATTATTTCTGATATGCTATTGTTTCTGATAATTGTTTCAACTTCTTGCCCTTGTCAGTGGGATTAGTCATCTGACAGTGGTACCAGGTCCTAGAGCTTAGACATCTAGGTAAGTGGGTGGCATCTTCAGACACATAGGTTGTGTCTCGAAACTGGTTATGTTTTTTTATGTGTATAACACATATTTGAAACATACTAATCTAAGGATTG
>CAODLS013307353.1:0-21727 GCA_948243855.1 Flueggea neowawraea | reverse complement strand
TATCAATATCAAATCATGTGCCTTGTCAGACAACATGGCTACCGACACCCCTGGTAGTTGGGTTGTCTTACTCATTAGTATACCAAAGGCTACATGCCTCATAACAGAGGTGTCTCATCTCCAAAACATATACATAGTATATTCAAATCAAATAGCAAATGGTACTAAGACCGAGTATATTAAAACCAATAGTAATAGGTCATGCGACCGGGTATGTCAAAACAAATAACAAACGGTCATATGACCGGGTATATCAAAACCAAGGGTTATATATAAGATATCACTTATATATCGAAATACAAAACATACTTACATAAAAGTATGATTTCTAAAATATTTATCAAATCCTTAATGACCTGATTTGCAAAGCCAAGTATGCAAACAATCACTTGTTTTACCAAAAGCGCATTTCAGAATTTATTTCCGAAATATACCAAAAATATAATATATCCGAATTATATTATTTCAAAATCAATTCATCTTTTGCCGAAGTGCAAAATCTTTCAAAGATAGAGTATCATTACTCTTTTGCAAAACTCAAATGGTTTTCCAAATACAAAGTCAAATCAACCAATTCCTCACATAGACCAGATTTTAGGATTTTCAATCCTTTAATTATTCCGGTTTACATGCTATGGTGATAGCACAACAAAAACATATAATTCGAAGAGATACAACCTATGTGTCTGAAGCTACAATCCACTTACCTGGATATCGAGCCTCCAAACTCCGAATCACTGACCACCGGTCGACGGCTGGTCACCTCGAAAACTGTACTGAGCTGAAACAAATATTTACCAATAGATCAAACACGGTGACTATGGCAAAACAGAACATGCATGGAATGCAGATGCAGACTGAAATGCCAACGGCGTCAGAAATTCTATTTCGATCGAAGATCTAGCACTCACGGCCCAAAAATCCAAATCTATGTAAAATTACGAATTGGTCCCCGAATTTTGTAAAATTACAATCTAGTCCTCGAGACGTCGAGAATTAATAATTAATCTCCAAACATTTAGAATTCAAAATTAAATCATCTCAATAACTCAAATTATTACTAAAACCTTAAATTTATCAAAATTGCATAATTACCCATAATTTTTCAAAATTACAAATCGACAACATAATTTTATAAAATTACCAATCAGGCCAAATATGTAAAATATTCATTCTAGTCTCTAATGGCAAACTACCGTTTAGTCTAATTCCCGATCCTCTCGATATTAATCGATTCCGGGCATGCCATTATCCTCCTAGCATCCTCTAGGACACAAATCAAACTCCCAATAGCATCAAACAACACAAAATCCACCATTTTCTTCACCAAACCCGTAACAAACCCTCTCCTTAAACATAACATCAAAATTCATCAACAACCACTTGATTTCTTGCATTCTTATGACCTACAAGCATTATACAATCAAAAGCCCATTCAAATCCATCAAGAAAACTCATCAAAACCGTCACACAAAGCCACATTCGAATTTATTCACCCATTCCAAAAATTCCACAAATTCTAACAAAAGAACCTAGTTAATGAAATCCTAGGTTCATACTCATCATAATCCATCACCCTAAGCTCTCCATTGCAACAAAAATCAACAAAAAATCCCAACCCTAGCTCCCAAAACCGTTGCTCAACAGCCCACATATTTATCTAAGGCATGCAATAACAAAAATGGAAATTAAACCAAGAAAAGTTGGAAAACATACCTTTAGTTTGCAAGGAGGGTAGATTGAGAGCAAAAGGGAGTGATTTGGGACTGGTTTTGGGTGAGAAATGGTGAAGAATGGCGTGAGAGACCGAAGGAGGGTCGGGGTGGGTTTTTATAAGCAAAACGGCGGTGTTTTAAGGTGGTCCGTGGGTTTTCGCTAAAGACACAGGAAGGGACACGGCCGTATCTCTGCCCGTGTAATTGCCCAGAACCAAGAACACGGGCACACTTCAAAAACACGGGCAGATGCACGTTAGGCACGGGCACGAGCTCAAGTCCGTGTCTCGACCAGATGTTAGGCCTGGCCCATTTGCAGTTGCGCGGTCGTTCGGCGGCTCTCCCAGACGACTTGTCTTTTCACCTCTAGTTCAGCACGCACACAAGCAAACGACCGGCTTCTTCTGCGGACGACAACGACAAACGACGCGTAGCTTACCCTTAAACACTGAACGACCTGTCACTCATTCCTCTTTTCTCTGATTTTCTTTTTTCCAATTTTTCACTTAATAAAACGCTTCCAAATCATTTCTAACCTTTATTAATCACCCAATTAACATAAAAAACATAAAATTAACTCTTCAATCACTAAAAATAAAATTTTAAATAAATTCCTAGATTATCCAAAATAATTATTCCAAAGGAAAAAAATAATTATCCACCAATAATTATTCAAAATAATTACTCCAAATATAATTATCAAAAAATGCTTATCAAAAAAATATACGGTGTATTACATTTACCATGAGATGAAGAAACCCTAACCAGATGGTGGTGGCGACGGGGAAGTGAGATGGAGAAAGAAACCCTAAGTTCACCATGAGATGGAGGCGGCGGCTAGGGTTTCCAACCCTAGCTGCTGCATTCAATTTTTTGTTGAAAAATTGTTAGTTTAGTCCATTGTTTTTTATAAAATTATTTCAATTATTCCGAATGCCTTAGATTTTGATGTTGTGAACACATTTTTACACATTTGTAATTGTTAATTAGTCATTTAATTTTGATGTTGTGAATACATTTTTGTTCTTTTAATGTTAAGTCCGTTTATTTTCATACTATTGAATAATTAGTCATCAAGTTTGTAAAATAACGATTTGAATATCTCTGGAGACTTTTGGACACCATTGGAAATTTTTGGAGACTTTTGCATATTTTTTGATTGATTTTGTGCAGGTTGTTTTTGTTGAGTTTGATTAATTTTGTGCTGGGGTGATCACATTTGGAGACATTTGTAGACTTTTGGAGACATATGTATACCATTAGACATCAATTAATTATCATTAAATATAACTAAAAGTTTTAAATATGTTTACAAAATAATGACTTGAAGACATTTGGAGACATCTGAAATCATTTGGAGACATCTGGAGACTTTTTTAAAAATAAAAAAATTTACGACTTGAAGATCTTTGAAAATCTTTTAGAAAATAAAAAAATAATTCAGCTTAATTTATAAAAATTATACAAAAAATTTATTAAATCAAATTTTTTATTAAAAAATTTGTGATATTCAAAAACTTTTTGTATATATTTGAAGATATTTTAGGAAATTATATAATTTTTTGACTAAAATTCATTTTTCTAGAAAAAAATTAATTTTTCGTTAAAATATCGCGATTTCTACCAAAGATGAGACTTTTTAAATGAGATTTATTTTTGTGGTATTTTTTAAAATTAGTATGTTGAAAAAGTTGTTTTCAAAGTCGATATTTTATTTTGATATAAAAGTGTGATTTTCCCATTGTGATATCAGTAGGCATGGGTGGGGATGACTCATGAGCCGACAATAGTTTCCGGGTCTTTTCCATGTTGGGGTCTTTTTCCGAGTTCCCCCTTCGTGTGCTGTTGAAAATTCTAACTAGTTTCAAGTACCGTAAATAGGCGACTCACTCAAAACTAAACCCAGGTGGCCAATAAAGCCAAAAAGTGCGTGGGGACCCTGGAGTCCATTGAAATTTGGTCCATGAACTAAGGGGTTCAGAGAGAACCCACTCGTTCGAGTTCACACTGTGCATAACCCACTAAATCTTGCTCAGGAAGGAACTAAGTCAGTGACTCTGTTGTCTGTTCTGCGGGTCTGACACTCTCACTCCTCTCCCTACCTATATAAACCCCTCACCGCCTCACATCCAACCCACCACTCAGATCCAACCCACTACTCTGTCCACTGCTCACACATTCTTCTTCCCTCCAAATCATAACTCGTTCGATCCAAATAAACACACCAAAGCCAAAGAAATTAACAAAGACCTGAATCTTGAATGCTCTGTTTTCTCTGTTTTAGCCTAAAACATAGAAATTCTTGCAACCCACTTGAAACAAATGGAATTCGGAGCCTTCAAGACCGCCAAGAATCAAGAAAGAACACTCCCGCCGAGGCGTGGTCTGATCAAGATCAGGATCATCAAGAGTATCATTACGGCAACAAGTTCTTTTAGTGTTAAAAAGAACAGAGACGGTGATGGTTCTTCTGGCTGCCCTGCCCCAACAACACCAGCAACTACGAGTGGCTATAATTCAGAATATTCTCCAAATTCTTGAAGCTGAGGACTACACATGATCATGGATTGATGTTATTGTTGTAAGGTCGGTTGCGTCAAACTGAAGCTATTGTTGTAAGGTCGGTTGCGTCAAACTGAAGCTAATGGCTTCATGTAGTCTAGGCTTGATTGGTTCTCGTTTAACAGTCTGTATATATTTCTTCTGTTTATGGTTAGTAAAGATGGGACCTGTGTAGAATTGAAGTTTTAGTAAATAAGTTTTATGTACAAATTCATTTCTTTTAGTAATTGAAGCATATAAATGGATAAAGATGTATCCGTGATGGCAGCTTGACGGAAGGGATTTTGATACTTGTTCGAACGGTACAGGTTCGAGTAGGAGCGGCGTCAAACCAAGTAATTCTGATAGTCGAGGACTCGTGTCGCGTAATAAAACAAGATGTTCCCCCTGGAAGCTTGTCTCACTGAAGTGTTACGGTGACCACGCTAGTGCACAGATTCAAGTCCACTATTGGTATAATTATGGCTCTGAAATATTTGGTAGTGGATAGATAATACTTGCATGGTAACATCTAGCAGAGGTATGTTATTATTGGTCGTCTCCAATTTTTTTTTTAATAAAAAAAATGGATAAAGATGTATTTGTTTGACCAACAATTTTCAATTTTGGTTATAATTTATTTAAATTTTGTTTGATAAAATTGAAAATCAAATATTAAAATTAATGAGTGTATTGTTGATTTTGGAGATAATTTTAATACTTGGTGTTTGATAAAACTGAATCAATTCCAGTCTCTTATAAGGTGTTGATAGATTTTAAAACAAAAATTCTACTGCACAGTACCACAAAACAAATTAAGCTGTTATTTCTTAAAAAAAAAAAGAAAAAGAAAACTTGTAATGAGTACCCAATGCCAAGATATTGTGCCTACTTAGTTTTTTTGGGGGACTGAATCACTTCATTCACTCACTCTAGAGTAGTTAGCTAGATGTCACGGGATCAGAGTCTTGGCACAAGAATTTTTTCGTGCGGCACCTTAGGACTTTCGCATTCCCGAGGTTAAACCTTGATCAGTCTCGTTGCTCACTGGTTTCGCCCTCTCGTGGGCTCATTAAAGGAGCGGGGACAGCTCTTGACCAGTGTGGTGCCCAGGATGATACGCTCATCCGTCATAGTCAAGTCTTAGACCAGCGACAAGCTCCTCAAACTTAATTGGGTCTGCATGCCTAACTCAAGATAGACGCAATACCTAAGGCACGTACTTACACATTCTGTTGTCCCGCGTCCCGCGGTTCTAACTCCCCAGCAAACATCTCGCGCATCCTGCTTGGTTGCGACTAACGGGTCGTGACATAGAGCTGCTTATAGAAATTGAGGAGAATTACAATCCAAACCACTTTGTTTGACAAAAAATCTAAAGCTCGAAGAAGAGTATGAGTTACAAGATTCGTAGACGGTTTATTTATACAAACTAAAGACACGTTATTAAGTTAATTAAGTAAAGGGGTACAATCGTGAAATAAAACATTAATCGAATTAACACCATCAGTGGAATTAGGCACTTATATAAAGCTGATCACTTTAAGTACAGAAGTAGATTTTGTGCCTAATTAGATATTTTATTTAGTTGCATTAACAAAATTGGATCACTTTAATAAAGATGCTTATGTATAATTTTAATTGAACCCCTTTTTAGCTGTCTGTGCGTGGCGGAATCTAAACTAGGTTGAAAAGTGCTTCAACCCAACTTGTAGTAATGCCTATATTTGCACGTTTTCGGAATCAAATCAAATGTAAATTGTAATGAAATTAACAGATCCTAAATTACAAATTAAGTGCTTTGATTTTGAAGGCCACCCACGTAAGGATTAGCCACAAAAGTTCATTTAGACTAGCATCCGTGCAACCCATGTTCCAGACATTGTGTCCCTAGCTAGTATCTAGTGCTGCCTTCCCAAAATATTATTTTGAATTGATGTAAATGATAAGAGGTGGTGATCGGCAATGGAGCTGTTGATTGTGGAGGTTGAATTGATCTTTTCATGATATGTTGAAGCTCATCTTGGAAAAACATGAGTTAAGCAAAAATGGGGCAAGTTTGATGAAGAATAAGATGAAATTTGGCATTTTTGGAAGGACATGGAATGGTTGAGGACGTGTCAATTGAAGGCTGGGAGCATTTAGTGTTATGCATAAGTCTTGGTGAGAAATCTAGAGATACATGGCCATGTCGAAACCCATGTAATGCACTGTTGCAACACAGCATAGGACACGACCGTGGAATTAACTGATTGTCTTGTTTTTCATCTTGAATTTGCTCGTGTCTTTATCCATATCTTGAAGACCAAACTATGTAATGTAGAGTCGGGCCAAGTAATTGAGTCTGACGTGTTTTAGGACTTGTTTTAACCTAATCAAGTTAGGAGTCATGTAATTGTATATATAGGAGGTTTGGAAAATATATTATGAACTTTCCTTAGCTGGCTTTCTCAGATAATTAAGAATAGCTCACTATTTATCCATGAATATAGATCGTATTGACCGAACTACGTAAATTCGTGTGTTGTATTTGAGATTTCTCTTGCGTTACTCTTCTTTTTATCATGTTTAATTCCTGACAACAGGCTTGAGGATGACGTTAGGGCTAGTTTGTATAAGAGGGACTCGATGTCCTTTCAATGGTGAGGAGCATGGGTTATATTCCTTTAAGGTATACAATAGTGGTTGTGACGTGTCATAAAATCAATGGAGAACATCTATGATAGTGCACCGAGGATATTCTCCTCTGTCTGATGAGAGGTCAATACTTTGTTAATCTCGCGGCATGTCCTACCCTAGTGATTCAGGGCGTGGTCACTAACTATAGCTGGCAAGGCCCTGGGTGTTGTCCTAGTGTCATAATTCAATTAAATGTTGTCATCTAAGAAGATGATGACACGTGGATATGGTCCCTGGAGTAGGAGGGATACCCTTATGTTAATTGCACCCACGATCACTGAACTCTTAAAAATTATTCAGTAAAATCACTAAAATAATTTTTTGTTCAAGAAAGTCACTCAACTAAAAGAATCGGTGCATTAAGGTCATTCGGTGTTGTTGACTCAGATTTCTGTGTCATATTGGCAAGAAACTCATGCCACGTGTGCGGACACGTAATCACTAATGATACATCAACAACACATGTGGTCGTACTGAAATTGAAATGGAAAAAACACAAGACCCACAATGTGACCCACACGTTCTTAAAAAGTTAAAGCACAGAACTTGTCCTCCATAGAAAGAGACAAGTTCCTTCACAAAACTCTTCAATGTTTAAAACCCTAAGAGTGTGAGAAACTAAAAGAATACAAACGTTGTTGTCAGCTTCAAAGTTCTCGGAACGAGTCAGCTTCAATTGTTTGTTTCTTGCTTTAGAGCTGGTCGAATTAAAATGTCTTCCATTCTAAAATTTGGGTCGACTACAACTGTGGGACATAATGAGATTTCTGTTGGGTACTTTTTGGCTCAATGAGGACCATATTCGAACCTTGTAGAAGAACCAACGGTTGTGGACCCCGTCATATGGTGAGTTTCTCGAAAGACTATGTTCTTAAATATTGTTTACTGTGCTTTTCTCGTTTAGTCTTTGGCTTATAATGTCAGTAATTATTTAATTTTTTGTGAACAGATCCAACAAAAGGTTACTTCACAATTTAGTTGTGGCTGAATGGGCATATAGGTAGTTATTCGTACATAGATGGTAAGATGGAACATTTGGATTGGTGTCATAAAGAGAATATTATGCTCGATGTTTTGGATAAGTTTTTAGTAAAGATTGGTTATGAGGAGTATGTTCGTTACTATTGGAAAGGAAGTCTTGAGCACATTAGCAAGACTAAGGTGCTTAATGATCCGATTGAAGACTTAACTAAAATGTTGATAAAAGGTACTGTGGACAAAGGTGTAGACATATTTGTTAAGCACAATCATGATGGTTGGGACACAGAGGCACAAGAATTTGGTAGATCTCTACGAAGCACACATTCAAGTGTAGTTGATTGGGATTCGTTTGTTCATTCTGTGGATGGTTCTGCTTTAATCTACCATTGCTACTGCATGTACTCTTATCTGGCCTTCTTAATAGTCTCACAATTTCTTTAGCATTCCTTTTTGGATCATACCATTGGAAGAATGGGCAACACACCTCACTCCCTGCAACATAAAGAATTAAAGCATCTATCACTCAACAATATAATGGGATCTTATAATTGTAAATAAGTCAACAGACAACAGTATATTAGAATATATTTTTAAGGCCAATTGAGCGTTGAATAGTATTAACACAATGTTCAAGAATGTTATGTTAGTCAATTTGGTTTGGAGTCATTGTTTGAACATTGCCCACAAAAAGAAAGCGTATAATTGAACAGGTGAAATTAAAATTCCATTTTAAAAAATTATGAAAGCAATTGTTGAATCTCGGTTAATTTAGTAATTGAACAAGTGAAAGCATAATTTCAAATCAACACAGAATATAACACTGAAATCAAATTTTGGTTTTGAGTAGATTCAAGAAAACTGTGTAGATTCAAGAATAACAACAATCAACACAGAGTAGATTCAATAATCAAAACAATCAACACGTAAAAGATTCAAGAGTCACAACCAAGAAAAAACACTAACCCCATATTTCCTACACCCAAGAAAACGGCGTCCAGGATTCTCACTTGTACTAGAAGCCGTCAACATCGCTGTCTCACCACAATAGCAGTACACACGATCAACAGTCATCTTCTTGTGTCGAGCTTGAAATCGGAGAACGATTGTGGGAGCTTCTGTCGAAAGCTGAAGAGGGAGTAAAAAAAGGAGAACGACTCTGTGAGCTTCTGTCGAAAACGTTTTTCTGAATGTAAGAGAAAACCTAATCTTCAATTGCAAAAAGATAATGAAAACGACATCACATTGAGGGTCTTGTGTTTTTTCCATTTCAATTTCAAATACGCTCACATGTGTTGCTGATGTGTCATTACTGATCACATGTCCGCACACGTGGCATGGTTTCTTGCCAATATGACACACAAATCTGAGCCAACAGCACCAAATGACCTTAATGCACCGAATCTTTTAATTGAGTGGCCTTTTTAAATAAAAAACTATTTTGATAATTTTATTGTACAATTCTCGAAAGTTCAATGACCGTAAGTGTAATTAACCCTCTAACGGAATAATCTAACCAAATGACTCGAGTGAACAGGATGCCTGGAAGAATACTATTAAAACTAAGAGCAAATATGTTGAACGATAAATTGTGCAAATGTGAAATGTGTCGTTATCTTCTGCATTGTTGTCCATTTATAGAAGTTGACACTCCAGTTGTAATTTGAATTTTTTGGACCTGGTTCATTGAACCTGGGTCATAATATCTCTAGTGTAAACAACAGTATATTTTTTTATTAGTTAGTGTAAGCAGAGTTATTACATATTTTTTTAGTATTACCTAGTTTGATGATCTCGTTAAACTAGAAGATAAGTGGATAATTCTAAAGATAACTACATCGAGAATTATTTGCTCTAGCAAAAAAATAAGCAACACAATTCGCTGATTCTTGTAAAAAATAACCTTACAATTGTGTAATCATTGAATCAGGAAGGGCAATCTAACACCATAGAAAACATCAGAAGTGAATGAGCCTGAATAAAAGGCATTTGCAACAACCATACAATCAGACCTTCCAAACAATTTTTCCTTCTTTTTTTAAGGAATAAGAAACGTCTAAATCTTTCATGATCTAAAGAAAAATAAAAAGAAAAAAGAAAGATTGAAAGAAACTTCTATTAATGTTTGTAGTAGCCAAAGAAGATGTTCTCTAGATTAGGTTGTTGAAAAATGAAGTTTTTCTTTAGATTTGGTTGTGGAAAAATCAAGATTGTCTCTAGATTTGCATTTATCTTATGTTAAATAGTTATCGTTGCTTAAGATAATTGTCCGACCTGTTTCTGAATTTCATTGCCAAAAGATTTTTGTGAAAAAGTTACGTTCTTGAATTGTTAAATTAAGTGCAAAGCGAAAGACATTAAACATTTGTTCAAGTAACCAAAACTTATTGTCTTTGTGTTTAGGCTAGTAGTTCTATTAATTGACCGACTGGTCCACCTATAGAATCCATCAAAATCACTTATCTTAATTACTAAGTACTTTTATATTAATGAATTTGTAAAATTCTTCTTCTTCTCGTTTCCTATACGGTCGATTCTAAATTGAGTACAAATTTTAAATATCAAGTATTTGAATAATAAAAATATATTTTAAAAAATATATGTGTTATACACTATTATTTGCTGAAGAGTTAATTAAATGACTTCTTCCCAAGCAAATTCAAAAGTGCAAGTTTACATACTAGAAGAAAATAATAGAAACTTACAATATAAGAAAAAATAAGATTATAAATTCAATAATATAAACCAAAAACAATAAATCTATTGAACAATTATGTATTATAATATGTTATATTAAATTGCTTAAAACAATCTCTGTATTGATCCTCACTTAGCCCCTGTTTATTTCAATGGAAATGGGGAGAAAAGAAAAAAAAGAAATGAAATTAAATTTTCTTTCTATTGTTTGTTTTAATAAAAGTTGATAAAAAAAAGAAACAAGAATTAAAAAGGAGAAAAATGAAAGGAAATTAAAGTTTATTTTTATTTCTCACTAAATTAGTGAAAAAATGAAGAGAAATAGTTTTTTTTCTTTATGTCATTAAAAATGCTAAACAAAGGCTCAAGCAATGATCCATGCATGATGATGTAACCAATATATTCAGCGACTGATGGTCAAGCTGTGCCGGCCATGCATAATAACAAGTCGAGCCAATTAAAATAATTTTAATTAGAATAATTTTAATTAGCATATTCTATTTATAACTTATTTAATTAAATTGTTTTCTTAAAAAATAGACAGATAAACTCCAGCTGTCTCCTTTTGACCAAGATACATTCCAGCTGTCTGCACTATCAAAAGTTGAATACGTACATAATTTTGGGGTTCTTTCAAATCCGTATTAGTTGGAATTTTTTTAGGAAAAAAGGCAATGTTAATGGTTGTGGATAATCTCACAGGAGCAGTTTTAATTATATAGGGTTCGTTTGGTAAAATAGTATATAGTATATAATATATTTTAATAATTATTTTTTAATAAAATTAATTATATAAAATATATTATATATCATTTTAAATATGTTATATATTATGCATACTAAATAAGCCCATAGATATTTACCACCTTTTCGGTCCGAAGCTCACTAATTCACTCGGATCGAACATGTGTGTCAAAGAATTGCTTAATAGACTAATACTTTAAATTAGAGACAAATAAACAACATACAAGTGTGAATTTCATAGATATTAATATCAAAGTAAAATAAGTGTAAATTAAAAAAGAGATTGAAAGTATACGTTCAAAGTATGAAAGAGCTTGAAACTCACCATAAATCTCATACACAGTGTAACCAGTCAAGTGTTATTGCTAAGTTATAATTGGTAGAGAGTATATGTTATTGTCAAATCTTTTATGATCATCTATTAGTCAAATAAAGTGATATTTTACAATTGATAAAGACTATATATTATATATAATGTATAAATTTTTTATATAATATTATAAATACATATAATATATTTTAAATAAATTATATATATGTATTATATTTTAAGTGCCCATAGAATACGAGCTCACAAGACAATGCCAAACCCCTTATTTCCGCGGGTGTGTACTTGGTATGCCAACCTTCAAGGCTAACTTGTAATTCTTAGACAAGCTATATTTTAAGGAGTAACAGAACCCGCTTTTTTGCCTTTGAAGAACATTACAAGGTCTTTTCTCCAATAGGCATACTAACGAGGGTGAAAATTCTGATATTGTCCCCTTGAGATTTTTTAATAGTTGGTTGTAATTTCTCTAAAAGCTTAAGAGCATCTCCAATATTTTTTTTTAAATGTATTATATTTTTTGCAATTTTTTTTAAAAATAAACTTTAGTCAAATTAATAAAAATATCACGAGCTTTTAATTTTACTTCAGAAAAATATGAATTTAGGCTATTATAACAATTGTATCATCAGTTAGTTTGAGGTTAATTTTTTCATCCACTTTGTTGACGTGACAATTCATGTGACATTTAATGTATAAATATTTTATGACGTGATTTTTATTTATTAAAAAAATTAACTAACTTACAAAAGAAGCTAATTTTATATGATGCGACTTTTATTTACTAAAAAAATTAACCAACTTACAAAAAAAACTATTTTTTTACGGTGGTTAATTTTTTATGATGTGAGTTTTTTTATTAAAAAAATAACTAGCTTACATAAAAGTTAATTTTTTATGACTTTTCTCAACAATATTATTTAAAATCTATTTATCATTTTAAAAAATATATTTTCTAATAAAAAAATTTTATTAACAAAATTTTCATTTTTCTGTTTTTCTAGGTTTTTTAAAATAATGAATTTTTTTAAATTAAATAGCCCAAAATATATTAAGTTCATTTCTACAAATAAGAAAAAATAGACATGAATTTCTTGTTTAGAAATATGTTGCTTCCTTTAAAGAGAAAATCATACTCATTGTAAAAAAAAATCATACTAAATTACGTTGAAAAAAGAGAAGTAACGATTAAAAGAAATCATGTGACTAATGGGAGATGGAGACACTAATATGTAAGAAGTGTCATAAAATTTAAATTTTTTTATCTCTAGCTCATTGGTTTTTTTTCCCAAAAATTTTTAGATTTATCTATTATTAAAAAACTTTTAATATTTATTAACACATTCTTATACTTTTAATATTTACATTCTAATATTTTTGAGAAATGCCATTTTTGGTGTTGTTTTCTTTTTTCGTACCAGTTTCAATCAATTAATATCGTAGATGTTGATTAATTAATTATTCATACAATAAACAATAAATTAAGATACAATATAAAATTTTTTCATAAAAAATTTAATTTCATTTTTATAAGTTATTAATTTTTTAATAAATAAAAGTCACATCATAAATTATTTACACATCAAATGCCGCGAAGTGGATGAAAAAGTTAACCTTAAACTAACAAAATTAAAAGTTCGCAATTTTTTTTTTAATTTGACTAAGTTCATATTTTTTTAATTTATTTAGCCTATATTTTTTATTATAAAGAGTCATTTCATAAAAATACAACTTCAACCCACTCTTTATAATCTAAAAATGAAATAAGGAACTACTATCACTAGCAAATTGTAGAGAGTTAGATACACTCTTTATATTATATGACATTAGTGATAACCTAGCTTTATTGATTAAAAACATAATAAATAAAAACAATTAAAAGAGATGTAAAATAATTAAAAATTAATCTTCTCATGGGAACAAACAAAATAACCATCAAATTTTAAAGAATTGTATTGAAGAACAACTTTTTTACATTATATGATTAAATATATTTTTTATTTATACCAAAGCTATACTTTAAAATAAAAAGTATTGTTGGAGATTCTCTGTAATCCTAGTTGAATTGTCATTACATTTTAGCACTTTCTTTTTTGTTGGAGACGTTTTGGCATTCTTAACTCACATGATATCCCTGTCACAAATAATTATTGTTGTTTGTGCATAATTGCCAACATTTATAGTGTTCATTTATTTTAATATAGTTTTTGGAATCAAACGAATTTTAGATTTATTTTATTTATAAATAAAATAAAATTTATGAGTAATTATATTTGAAAATAAATTAATATATTTGATTTTTTTGTTGAATTATTTATTTATAAATGAATTTTATGTTTAGAATAAGTAGTTATTTGTAATTATTTATCTTTTATTTATAAAAATATCTTTATAGTTGATATTTAGGTAATAGATTAAGAGTGTGGTATAAGGACAATTTTATTAAATTGATAGAAGTAGAATTCATTTACACTTCCACGTCTTTTTATAAGATTTACAAATAAATAAAATTTAACTAAAATCAATTCTTTCATTTGCAATTAAAGAATTTAAATATTTTAAAAAATTAAACCAAATATAGAAATTAATAAAAGTTAAAATTTACAAATGAATTCTATAAAATTTTGTAAAATTTATTTATACCAAATACACCGTAAGAGAATTCATGATCAGTGGGTTCTGAGTTCTGGAGGTCTATGTGTGTTACCTGAGCAATTGCATCCTTTTGCTTCTCATCTCATTCCATAAAGTGATACTATGCTATTGCTGCTGAAATCGATTCTGTTCTAATTTAAGGAAAAATTCTAGGACTTCTTCATAATGACTGGAAAACGGAAGCTTGCAGATTTTGCTGCACAGTATAACAATGGTGCACACATATCCCAGCTAGATGGAGGTGAGGATGATACATTTGAACTCTCACAGGTTGAATTTTCCCTTTTTGTTTTTTTTTTTGTTTAAATTTTTTTTATTGTATTGACTGTTTAAATTTTTTAGGAGATACTTATGAGCTTCTTGTTGTCGTATTTTGCCTGTTGGTCTGAGCAATATTTGTTAATAAGAATTTAGGTTGTGTTTATTTTCTATTCAAAAAGTGAGCATAATTAATAGTCTCTTAAACCACCAGGTGCTTGTTCAAATTCTAGAAAGCAAATGATTAATTGCACTGATTTATGACAATTACTTGAGCTTGCCGTCTACTCAATTTCTTTTGTTGCTGCGAACTTCATCTTCTTTGCTGCTGGAAGTGTTAG
The DNA here is from genome assembly GCA_948243855.1 of Flueggea neowawraea. Taxonomy (NCBI): domain Eukaryota; kingdom Viridiplantae; phylum Streptophyta; class Magnoliopsida; order Malpighiales; family Phyllanthaceae; genus Flueggea; species Flueggea neowawraea. Next base: position 6,791 of record CAODLS013307353.1, on the reverse strand, counting down.
TGAAGTGCAAATTTTTCCCTATTCTGCTATGAAGTATATGCCAAAAAAAATAAGAACATAACTGCTTGACTTTCACTTGTTGCTATTCTCTGATTCTTGTGATTCCAAAAGAATTAAAAATTTGAGAGTGTTTGCTATGCTTCTGGTTTTGTTCTTCATTTGTTTCTTCCTCTTGTGGGGGTTGATTAGGGTCTTCATACACTTGTTTCTTAAAAATGTGTCGATGAAGATTACAATATTGCTAATACTCCCGCTCCTGGTAGTAATGAATTGTGTTGGAAGTTTTTTCTTTTCAATTGATAATCTCTGTGTGAGATAATGATCCCATCTTTTCTTCTTAATGCTCTTTTCAACCACCAAAACTTCAGGCAAGCACTCCTGCTGTTATTCCTCCTAATGATACTGTAGATGACGATGATGAACAGCCACTGAATGAAGATGACAATTTGGACGATGTAGATAAAGTAGAAGATCTAAACACAAAGCATTTGGTATTGGCTCAATGTGACGAGGTAATGCATACTTTTTAAGTTAGCATTTATTATTGCAGGTTCTGGTTATTAGCATTCTGGCAACATATTGATAATTAGCATTTCGCTTCACCTGGAAACACAGGAACGACATTCTGTGGGAGGAAGCTGTTTTTTTCAGTACACCAGATAATTTGTATAAGTTGTATCGCTGCTACTGAAAAAATCAAAGGCATACCAAGACCTGCAAATTCAGCTTCTCCAGGTCAATTGTCCACTTCAGGTATCATGGACAAATCATAAGATGGAAAAATGCCACTGTTTTCAGTGTCTTGGACCTAAGTCTAGCTGAAGCTATTTCTTTGAAGGAAGCCCTTTCATGGCTCACTCAACATTAAGTAGGCAATGTCATTATAGAGTGATTGTTTGCCACTTGTTAATGCTCTGAAACTCAGTTTCTGTTGCTTTGGACTTATCTTATGTAGGTTTGATGTAGTAGTTTGATTCAAAACTGCCAGCTAGTTTGTATTAGACGATCAGCGAACCACGCAGCTCATTTACTTGCTGGAACTAGTGGCCCTCAGACTGGTTGTTACTGAAACTCTTTGAATTAATACAGTACCGAAATATGCATAAGAAAATAATAATAATAACGACCTTTTTGAGCATTAGTATGAAAGCAACTAAGCATGTCTGAATATGCATGCTATAATTTTTGACACAAGCAAAAGCACAGAAGTCTATAAAGTATAATGTTGAGTAAAGACGATGAACACACAAGAACAAAATAAATAGAGAAAACACTATTATTACGAACAATAGTTTCAGGAGATATCCTCAACTTAAAGAGTCGAATAACGATATAGGGTTCCAATCCAATGGTGCCCCAAAAGATTTGTTCAAGATTTATACTGAAGAAATAACACTAAACAATCTAATTGATAAAATCGTAAACTGATTTACCTTCGTGGGGTCTGAATTCTGCTGTGTGACAACTAACACCCTTCTACTTGCTTCCACTTCAAAACTTGCAAAGGACGTTTAAGTGAAACAAGACTCTTCTTGTAAAAAAATGCATCTTCAAATCCTAATTCCCTTACATCACTCAAATATTTCCCAAATTTCCTCTCCTCAATTTCAATTTTTCGAAGAGTACCTTGTTGCAAGCTATAGCTAAACAATCCCAAACAAATCCATCGGAATATTAACTCATCATTATAGATTCCGATCATCGACATAGAATAACCAATCTCCCGCCAAGATAATATACGCCTGATAAAGGATAACGTTCCATAGAGTGAAAACTAAATACCTTTTAACCCAATGCTTCTTTGCAGAATCAGCTAAGATCCAAATGTTAAATTCGTCTCAACACAGCAGTAGCATAACTCCCCCTCTCTCTACGAGCTGCCATAATGATTTTTTTTTAGCAGTACTGATATCCAGGGTGATGTATAGTGTCAAAAACCAGGATTAAATGAACCAGGCATGTCATAAGAAATACAAGAGAGGTCCCTCAAGAAATTCATCTCCAAGCTAAATATCTTGTAACCATAATGATAAACTTTATCATAAAAATATAGCACTCTATTTACATTGTTACGGGATGGAAGAAGAATCCACACACATGCACCTCCTTTCCTAAGATTGGAAGAGTGATATTTTCATGTGTAAATGGATTGCAAATGGAAAAAATGAAACTGGAAGAGGGAGTGGTGACTCTGTATTACAAAGATGAAGGGATGTGGAGAAATTGTTGGGGATGGATATTTATGTCCTACGTATACATAATAAGTATTTTAGAATACAAATCTCAGAAACACAAAAAGATTCCCGGTGATCTTCCTACATCATGTTCATTTTCTGTTTCTATAGATGCTTTGACATGTTTAATAACCTAATAAATAATTTTCACTGCTAAGAGTTCACGTTCAACTGCAATTATGTACAGCAGTTGCAACAGTTTTATGCCAGATAAATTCTGCATAAATGTTGACAGCTGATTAAATCTAATGTGAATAAAATGGCTAAATTCAAAATCCTAAGATTGATGATATGAAGACTGCAATTACTAAAACAAACAGTTAACTGGATTCATGGACAAACACGTAGATGGACTTAGAGAAAAAAAAATGAAGCTTATATTAAATAAAACAGTTAAATTTTTCTCACTTTTTTCCGGAGACATGCTTGTCTAAGAATGCTTTAGCCAGATTACTGAAGCTTACACTAACATTTCCTGTGGCAGCATATCTCTTGATAACATCAATGACTTCAGGCTTTAGAATCTCTACTTTGTTAGATGAGTCACAGAGATAATAAAGAGCCCCAAGAGCATAATTGACCTACAATCGCAACATTTGACATTAACATTAGAATTTATATCATATAAAAAACTGTCCATAGTATTAAAAAGGTAAGAATATTCCCAAAACGGAAAGAAGTTAATTTTAGGTTCAGCATCATCATAAAGGGAAGGGATTTTTCAGAAGCAAGGAGATGAAACAACAAAAAAAAGAGTTTCTCTACTTACCGTGTTCCTAACTGGGCTTGATAAACATTGGATGACAAGAGGAATGCCACCAGACTGAGTCACAATTGCTGCATTTGCTGGATCTGCAAGAATAACCTGGGGAAATTGAGAGAAAAAGCAACATCATGTCTAGAAAAAAACACATTGCAGGGCCATACCAGCACCAGAATTGCATATTCCTCCAATCCCGAATTCAATCAGCCTCTCATTTGGTTCTGTTATGCAATCCAAGAAGAGTTCCAAAACATTAAGCTGCTCAAAAGTTTACATAGAAAACATGTTTATTTAACAAAAAGAAAGATACCTCACCAATTTATTTCCAATACATATCCAAGTATCCCCATAGCAACACAAAAGGCTACTAACCTGGCGTAAGAATCCATAATTGTATGGATCATATGCAAAATTCGCCAAATTAGCAACTATTCTCTCTTTTGTTTCTGCAATCACAAGAACAAACTGGTTTTAGCAAAGATTTCAAAATTTAGCAATTAATCAGAATTTGTGATTAATCAAAAAAAAAAAGTTGTTTAAATAAAAGACACATACACCAAACTCTCATTGCGAAATATCATTATAGGGGGGAAAATCAGTAGATTAAACAAAATATTCCAGGTTCGAATAATATGAACAAGGACAGAAATCAAATCTAAAGAAATTACAGAGTGCAAAACATCACAATGTAAAGATTGCAAGGCTCATTATTGAAAAACTGTAACTTAAAACTGATTCTAAGATCACAACCTTCAGACAGAGAAACAACAATAAAAAAGAAAATATTTTTAATTTGTCAAAATTAAAGCAAACTGAATGACAAACTAACAGAAATTTCGATAAAACTGGCTCTTACTTGTTCCACACATTTGACATATGAATAACTTACCTACATATTAAAAAAGAATCTAATTTTGAGTAAACTTTGTGATGTTGTCAAAAGCGCAATCAAAGCTTTACCTTCATCAGTCGTGCTTTGGAACTGGCTCACCAAATCCTGCAACAACCAAGAAGAAACAGAAGTTCAGCAATTGTTAGGTTATACTCACATACAAGAAGTAGAAAGCAAAGACGGAAGAGGTAAATGAAACCTGAAGGTACTGGAGGCGTGGAGTACCATACTTTCCTGTTCGTTCTTCCTGTCTCCGGTCATTCGTAAACATTTGCTTTAATACTTGTTGTAAAGTATGAACAAGCTATACTTCAATCTCTTTTTGGACCTATAAAACAAAATCCTCATCAATTCAGTCATTCATACTAGATTTCACTCACAGAATGATCACTATAAAACTATCCATTACTATGAACCTCAAATATTAGTATCACAATCCATTTTCTTCCGTTCAATCTCCATTACATATATGCCCCACGTCAGAACGGGCTAAACTGGACAAAAATTATCTTTCTCCAAGCATGATTTCTTCTTGCACAAGGATATTTTCAAATTTATTCATTGCCTATTCATGATCCTCCTAATATCCGATTTTGAAATGTACGAAATTTCCGTGACAAATGATTCAATTTAATCAATTAACTGAACTAATAGACTCTACAGAACCAAATAAAATCATCCCCACCTTGTTGTTCACTGTTTAATGTCGTTTCTAACAATTCAAAACATTTCTCATGTCAATCAATCAATAAATGAAATTTCAAAAGGAAGAGAAACAGATTAACAAACAAAATATTCTCTCACAAGATCCACTACGACTTCCTATACACTTGAAGAAATTTTCAGTTATGGAACACAACGATGCCTTATTCAAATCCCTAAGTGGACGAATGAATTCGGTGATATCACCGTTAAATGCGAAACCGGGCAGAGCGAGAGACAGAGAGAGAAAGATAGAGAGAAGAAGAAAGGCCAACCTGAAGAGGCGGAAAGGGCGGCGCGTGAAGGATCTGACGGAGGCGATTGGATGAGAGATTGGTGACGGGAGAGATGAGAGAGGGAAGAAAAGGCCTTTGCTTTTAATCTTGGCACTATTGCTTATAACTCGAGCGGGAATCCGCAACCCTCTTGTCCAGGTATACAACTGATTTAAGGCCTCGTGGAGTTGTTTTGTGTTTGAAATGAGGAAGAAAATTGAAGAAAACAATAGAGAATAATTTACTTTCCAGGGCTGGTTTGATAACTAATAATATATAATATATTTTGTAGAGTTGATGATTTCATACATGACTCGATTAATTTATACGGCTAGACATGAAATTAAATAGATTTAGATTTCATATAAACGGGTTGAGGTCATAAACGGGTTGACTTATATATGGCACGAGAAAAATCAAGGTTAAACGAGTTCAACCTATTTAACTTAATTATATTAAATGAATTAACAAGTGACACGACCCGTTTACGACCTGTGAAATAAAATTTAATAAATTTCTTTGGTAATTGTAATTAAAATTTCTTTAATGAAATAAATATCTAATTTATTATTCTTATATATATATATATATATATATATTATGCATGTGCAAGAAAAAAAATATGAATATTATTAATAATGATAATTTTGTTTTTGGAGAATTAAATTTATGAAAAAAGTTTGTTTCATGTTTTATGTTAGGAAGTATAGCTTTTTAATAAACTTGGTAAGTTAAGTTGTTTTGTATTTAATGTACCTTTATTTAGAATATTATTGTGTTGAGGGCTATAAATGAGCTGAGTTACTCGCTAGCTACTCGGCGTTCGGCTCGATAAAAGCCCGTTCATGACTCGGCTCGTTAATAAACGAGTCGAGCTTGAACAAAATTTTAAACTCGAATTAATAAACGAGCCGAGCTTGAACATCCAAAAGCTCGCGAACAAGCTCGTTTATGTGTTCATGAACAATACTCGTGAACAAACTCGTTTATATATATACATGTGTATATGTATATATAAATGTATATATGATTATATATGTTTTAAACTAAATTATTCAAAAAAAACTTAAATTTATAATATTATTTAATATTTGAGCCACATAAATAAAAGTGCAAGCTTGCACTAATCGACTGTACATATAAAAGTACAAGTATACTCGTATAAAATCTAATATTATGTTGAACTTATGAAACAAACTGAAACTTCTAATAGTTTTTTGTTCAACTGTATGTTCAACATGATTTTATTAAACAAACCTAAACTTAAATGTATTCTTTTCAAAGCTTTCACCCAATTTGAACTTGTAATCTCTTTAACGATTTTATTTGAACATTTGTTGAGCTGAACTCGAAAAGCTCGAGAACAAGCTTGTGAGCTAGCGAGCTTTGTAACGAGCCGAGTTTGAACAAGATTTTGAGCTCGATGAAGAGCTTGAGCTCGAAAAATTTTAGTAAAACTAAACTTGAACACTCCAAAACTTGACTCGGCTCGGCTCGATTCAACCCTAATTGTGTTGATGGATATTATAAATAAATATTTATTGCTTTAGTTTAGGCTTGTTGTCAGTTTGAGAACCGACTGTTCTAGTTTCTTGAATGGAGGAACCGGAACCAAACCGTGGCTCCCACGGCTTGGTCCGGTTCAAGTTCGGTTTGGTTTCAGTTTTGGTTTTAATCAGTTTAGGTTCCAGTTTTAACCGGTTAAACCGCCAGTTCTAGTTCGGTTCCCTCTTTTTTAAAAAAAAATTATTTTTAATCCACTATTTTATCCGATCAATTTTTTTTGGTTTGTAAATTTTGTTATATTCAATAATTAATTATAGTACCAATAATACATTGTATTCTAAAGATTTTTTTAATAATTTTCAAACAAATTAATTATTCTACTAGTAATTACATCACATAATTTTAAACAAAATTAAAAA